>KZ308892.1:646434-662858 GCA_000376725.2 Ladona fulva | reverse complement strand
ACTTAACTGCAGAGTTTATTAGAAACTAAAAATGTTTAGAAAATTGACAATAAATTACTATTTCAATAGAAAAATATGGAACAAATCAAAATTCTCAATTACTTTAATTTTTTATAATGTAAAGGTCTTTCAAGTTTAACTTACGAGTATTACTACGGTTGTCATTTTCTGAAATTTCTGTATTAAAATGGATGTATAAAATAATAAGCATATACAAATTTCAATTAAGATAAAGATAGCAGTAAGCCCTTTTACGGTGATATAGTTTCACGCCCGATAATTGCAGAGATGCCCTCCCGGGGATTAATACACTCACGTATTTGCTTTACCGAAGATGGAATCACAAAACTTCAAAATTAGGCCGAATAAGTCGCCAGGTCCATCTGGTCCACCATGAGATATTCCGGCTAGAGTATTGAAAGAAATGGCAGAAATCGTCGCCCCTCATTTCAAAATTACATTTACTAAGTCCATGCACGAAGGTAGAGTTCCAATAGAATGGAAGTCAGCGATTTCACACGTGTTTATAAAATCGGATTAAAGGAGAACCCATGAAATTATAGGCCTATCTCATTAACTTCACTCTCCGGAAAAGTAATGCAGCACGTCGTTGTTAGCTCACTTATGAAGTTCTTAGATAACAATCGTTTCCTCACTAAGAACCAACACGGATTTAGAGAAAAACCTATCATGCGAAACTAAACTACCTCTATTCGTTCATGATATCTTAGAGTCTGCCGAGCGTAAAAAGCAAGTTGGTACTATTTTCCTTGACTTCAAGAAAGCTGTCGACAGGGTTTCCCACTACAAATTAATTTACAAACTAAAATTAGCAGGTATGAATAAGGAAGTAATTGACTAGATCAAAAACGTCCTATATGAGAGAGAACAGCAAGTGGTACTTGATGACGTTAGTTCGGATAAAGTCAGTCACTTCAGGCGTACCTCAAGCAATGTGAGGATATTTGCGGATGATTCGGTAATATATAGAGAAATATCAAGTGACGAAGATAATGCTTCACTCTCAAACGATATAGTTCATATACAAAGGTGGTGCGAAAAATGGCAACTAGATCTTAATCTAAATAAATGCTCTGTAGTAAATTTCTGTGAAAGGAAACAATTGCGTCAGAACCACCCGTACAAAATCAGTGGAACGAATTTAAATGTGGTCGAATCAGTAGAATATCTTGGAATCACCCTTACCAATAATTTAAACTGGAGCACACACATTCGAAAAATATGAGGTAAAGCAACTAAAAAGCACGGTTTTATAAAGCGTATTGTAGGTATATGCGATGAAAAAGTTACAGAGCGATGTCACTTCACGTAAGTTAGGCCCCATCTTGAATATGCGGCGAGCATATGGGACCCAGCGGATGAAACGAATGCTCGCGCACTCGAGATAGTGCAGCGCAATACGATTGTAATTTCGGTGGTACGATTTGTTAAAAAATGCTTCGATAGAAAAGCAAGCGTTAAACAAACGCTTTCAGACCAAGGTTGGAAGTCTTTGAAAGAAAGGAGATAAGAAACTAGGCTGCGATTGTTTGATAAAATCAGAGAAAGTACATTTGCGGAAGAGGTGATTGGAATCACACGACCTCTTCTGCTATTTCGGGCGATTCGAGCATAAAATAAAAGAAATATATTCGAAGACAAGTCGTATTAGGGACTCTTTCTGCGAGAACAATAAGCTAAAGAGGTAACTCGAACGCTTGGTGTTTACACCCCCTGCCACACGCTGAGAGACGGCTTACAGGGTAGATTGGTATTTACATAGGTGTAGAATAAGGAGACCCTATAGAAGTGTACTCAAGTGAAGAATTTCATCTCAAATTGCCATATACTACTGTGTAAGTCGACGTTTTCGTAGAAAATTTTGATCTATGAATTCGATCTGTAGCCGTAAGATATGTTTCGAACATTATTCTAGCTACGAATAAAACCTCTACGAAATGTCTTTTATAAATTTTCGACCTTTACTGATACCTCGGTTTACGAAGTAAAGCGTATAACTCGTTCCAGAATCACATTCGTTAGCCGAAACGCGATTTCCCGTGGGTTTCTATAGAAAATCATTTAATTCGCTGTCACCCGCATATTACGTAGCCCACTATTCTAAGATTTAACATAATAGTAAAAAGCATCCGATCCAAGGCTGAGATGAACTGTTACCCAATCGGATGAAGGAAAGTATTCAGAGAAACAGGATATTTACACTTTTAAGAACAACCTGTTGAGGTGTAACATGGATCCTCAATAACTATTTAGAGGGAAAACAAAAGTGAAATAATCTGATCAGCAAATTCATCAATTGTTGTTAACTAGACGACATACTGGTCTACAGGAAATAAACAAAATAAATAATAACAAGCAAAGTAAGCTACCGAGACAAGTGTGGTTAAGATAAGCGAAATGACGGCACAACTGCTAATTCGAGCGATACGTCGAAAGCACACTTCTTAAAGGAAAACTCTTTCCATAACCGATTTCATCAACAGGTTCACATCTTTAGGCGAATTGAAGAGCAAGACTCAAATTTGGGTCCATTTTGAGTATAATAAACATTTAATTCTCCGTTACTCTGTTGCGATTTATTTAAGAATGCCTTAATTTGAATCGCCATTTTCTAGGTTATCGATTATTTAAGGGAACCCGTATTCACAGCAAGTTAATTAGCTATACACGCAACGAGAAGCGATGAATATGGAAATAAAAAAATGATGGTAAAGGTCGAGTTTAACTTCGTCCTAGTTTCACTGAAAATATTGTCTGTAAAACAAAGTAAGCTCAATTTTACTGACTTTCACAAAGTTATGGCCGACTGTATCGCTTTTGTTTGAAATTATCTTTCCATTTCTTGCTTGATTTCGCAGTCTTGACGATTTAATTAGAATACTTCTCAACGTATTTCGCCAGAAATTCTTAAAATACCAACTTCATTGAGATTTGTAACAGCCTGCGATCCTCTTGAAACTCTACCCGAAATGTCTCTAGAGTAGGAGTACTTCATTCAGAGTTGTGCAACATCTAAATATAACGGCGTTGCATAAATACATTTTCGCTTATTTACATTATATAAACATAGGAATGACGGGGGCGAAGCCTAGACGATAACGTCAACTTTCACTAAAATCCACAGCAATACAAGGAAAGCCATCAATAGGCGTCACAAATGCATTCGAATTAACTTCAATATGCTATAACAATCCCAGGGTAAGTTATAAAGTCAGTTTTTTATATAATTTTCATATTTGAACTCGTAAAAGTAAGAGACGATTAGAAGGTCATCACCGTCCCAAATAATAAAATATCCGACCAATTAGGCGGCTCATAGTAATTAATAAGTGGGCCATTGTTCACCGTCCTAATTGTGAGGCGCGGAGAGGCGTGATATTTGACCCTCCGCGATGACGTCAGGGGTCGTGTCGAGCCATTTTTGGGAACAGCGTTTGAGTGCCAACTGCGAGTGCCGTGCGCAAAGCCGCTTTCAACATCACGCGGCGTTGCCGATTCCAGCGGCATTTCTCTTAAGTTTGGGAAATTTGTAATAAATGTTTTTTTTAGCGCTTTTCTAAATATATTCCGCTAATAATCAACATGAGTTCGAGAACAATGAAATGCAATAAGTGTCGAAAGGAGCCGATTCCAGCTGTACGCACAAATACAGAAACATCAGCCATACAAGTATCAAATTCTATTTGCTGCGATTGCTCACGGAAAGTCTCGATGCGCTTTCATTTGGGATTCAGACAGCGGATTAGAAGGAATTCTAAATTACACTGAGGAATTAAAATTACATGAATCCGGCGAATTCCGAGGCTTCGTGGATCCGTGTTCTCGAGAAATGGACAAAATATATAACTTGAGTCAACTTAATATTGAATAATAAGCCACGGATAAGTATCGTGTAGGGACGATTTCAAAATAATGAAGATACTTTTTTTAGAATTCAATTAAAATACGATACGAAGGTAAATAAATATAAATAAAACAAAATAGCAATTGTTATACGACTTGAAATCATACATATAAAATGCAAATGTCTGTACTTCCGTCCGTCCCCCTAATAATCTCGAAAAAGGCTTGACATAGAGATCTGAAACAAACTGCATTGTGTTTCTACGATGCTGAAACTCCCGGAAAAACTAATCTCACCTCTGTAAAGGCCCGGGTTCCAACCCAGGAGCCCATAATACGTTTCCATAAGAGATGTACGTAAATTACGTTTTCATACCTTGAAGAGGTCGTTTCTTTTACAAAATTAAATTAGAAACAATGGTCCTACGAAATTGAGACAAGTGCCAAAAGAAAGGAAAATGATCGTAACATCTTATTTTAGTCAAGAAACATTCATATCATTTAAAAATTGCGAGAACTTTGATAAAAAAGAGGGAAAATTCGTAAAATATTTGGGAAATAAACAACCCATCCCTTTAACGATTAAGGCCATTGTTGAATGTTGATTTCGTGAATTATCCCATATAAGTGCACGGGGATAATCATTTGTTATAATTTTTATAAGAAATTTAGGTAAAGTAGGTTTTCATCACTTGAAAACTGTAGAATNTATATATATTGGATGAGGATATATCAGTTTATTGCCTCATCGGGGCGGAGGGGTGTAACGGAGGTTGGAGGCGATGTATAGCTCAGGTTCAACCATGCTAATAAGTATGAAGATGAACAGGAGGTAAGTATTGCAAAATTAGAATAAAATAGGAAAGAATTCCAGCTGGAACTTAGAAATAGGTTTTTAGCACTTCAAGAAGAAGCCAAAGCCATGGAAGGCAGCGGCAGAAGAAGTAGTTAGCGCACCAAAAAGACCAAAGGACAGAACGTTCAGTAAGAAGACATGGATATTGATGAAACGCCGAAAGGAATTGAAGAATTTATGCACACCAAGAGATAACATCAAGTATGCCTTACAAGTCCATTAGAAGTGCAGCTAAGGAATATCAACGAAAGAATTGTGCAAGAGGCAATACATTTACATAAATACCCTGCAAACCACCAAATGGCGTATGGCAGGGGGAAAACAGCAAGTGCATAAAGAAGGTCAGACAACAATTAGCAATTGCAAACAAACAGATTCTAGCTGGACAGAAAGAAGATGGCACAATAACTTGCAATAGACATGCCATACTAAGGACAGTAGCAGAACACTTCAGCAACTTATATAAGAACACAGAAAATGTAGAAGAGGAGAACCACTAAGAAAGGCAATACCGATCCACCTTCCATTCTCCCAGAAGTAATGGCAGAGATGAAACAAATGAAGAATGGAAAAGTAGGAGGAGCACAATTGGCAGAATATGTGAAACTTGGTGATTGGGATCCTTAGGATAGCTTCTTTGAGTTCCCTTTGTGACCATTTGAAGGCCTCTAGGTGGATATAACGGGGTCCTTTTCATAAGACTCTTATGAAGAAAATATTCGCAACATTTGTTGTCTCATTGTGAGAAAGAAATAGGGACTTCTTGGGCTGAAAAAGAGCTAGAAGAACTGTTTTTATTTAAAATCTCACTATGAAATAATGCTCAAAGAAAGAATCCCTTTCTTTGAGCTTTACTCTAATAGATTACTTTAAAGTAGTCGAGTTCTTTTTTTAAAATACGACGTTGAGGAATTAAACATTATTTAATAAATTAAAGGATGGATGAATGCCTTTTTGCATTTATTATAACTCTAGATAACTTTTCGTGTACCTCTCTCCATCATTGAAGGATAGCTTCCAAATTTCGCACAAGTAGTACAAAGTGCCTTCAATTTCCGGACGATCAGCAGATTTTGCATACAAATACAATAGTGTTGGAGTAGATTTTGCTTACTGATGGGTGTTATGGAGTATTAGTAAAATAGCTTATCGCTGACTATCACGAGGCGTAAAATGAGGGAGTGATTAGCGGATTTTACAAACACATAAGTATGTAATACAGAAACTATGCGATGATCAAAGATTGCCTTCTATGCAAAGAAGATTATTTTAGTATTAATTGATTTATATTCGTCTTTGTTGGAAGTCAACTGCTAGCCATTTGCATTTCACGGGTTTTATTTCCAACAGTCCATTCATTTTATTTTGATTGTGTGTTTTCCGCCTTTTTTTCGCGAAAAAATCGCGTTGGACGCCAAAGAAACTTTTCTAGCCTAAATCATGGATGGCCAACCAAACCACGGCACATCATACAAGTGGCACATTGATTTAGGAAAGAAATAACTAAAATTTACACTATGTTCATTTATATTCACAAACAAGTATTTACACAAATTATTAAAAAATCTGCCGATGAAATCTAGAGGTTTGTTATAGTTTATGGCTCAATATTATAATTTCTGGTTCATCTTAGCTGTTTGTAAGGTTTAAAAGACCATTACTTTTAAGTAGTTGAAAAATGTTAACAAATGAACAGTATTCAGAATTTGCAAAGAATCCCGTCAATCGTATACGAAAAATAAACAAATTAAAATTTTGCAAATCGATGATATCAAAACAATTAAATTATTCATTAAACGTATCCAATCCAATCACCCCAAAGTGATACTGTCTCCCAAGAATACTCAAAGAAGGAATCCCTTCCGTCCTATGTTTGAGCCATAAACTCTCCCACTTTCAACATTTCCTAATCACTAAATTTACAGTTTAAGCAACAGCCCCTCGAGTCAAATATAAAATACACAATAGAATTCGTTGACCATATAAAAAAATGTACGTTTGAAAAACATAGAAATTTTAATATCCTTCGACGTGGTTTCACTGTTCCCCAACACACTCCCCTATGGAAGAAACTGTTCAATTTCCCAACAACAGGTTAACTGACCGAATCTACCAGAGAACGCGGTCGAAGAGTATCCGAAATTTGTATGTCTCAAGCGTTTTTCCAACTCAACCTCATATTCTACAATAAAATATTGGAATGAGGAACCCTAAGTCTCCATTCCTTGCTCACGTGTTTGCGATTTATTTCGAAATTAAGTGTGGGAAAATATTCGGTTATTTCCCAGAGATATGGATCAGATACGTAGATGAAATTTCCAATCATCGGTACTCCAGAAGGAAACATTGCAAGCTTTCTAGAAGAAATAAATTCACAATATCTGTCCATACTTCAAAACATAATCACAAATGTTAAAAATGACAAATATGATTGAAGTAAAATAAAACAAAATTAATTTTCATTCCATTTGCATTAGAAATCACAAAAATCCCGCAAAAATGTTTTCTCTATTGAATTTGACCACCATAAATTTTCATGAAAACAAAGTTTCCAATCTTTTACGAAACTCCAAAGACAAAATCCCTAAATCACAACAATCTGGAACTTACAATATCTCGTAAAAAGAGCGTGAAAAAGTATACTTTTTCCGTCAATATTCTATTTAAATTGAACGCTTACGAAAATATATTGATTCAGAAACGCAAAAAGAAATGAATGAGCAGCGACCTCTGGACCCTAATCTCCCCCTCCTACGATCCATCATGACGTCATCACCAGAAAACATTTAAATAGCCAGCAAGCGCACTAGAGTTCTTCTCAGACGATCAAAGATGCACAAATGTGTAATAGTCGCATTCTTTTGCGACGATTTCTTGACCAATTTCCAACAGTGTCGGGAGTCTGAGAGGATGTGTTTGGGGAGAATGAGTTTTCTATGAATAGTCTTCTATTTTAAGCGCTATGTTTGAATATTTCTTACGGAAATGGTCGTCCCCGGACATGAATAGCATAAAAGGTAATAAAAAATTTCTTTTCAATCTTGACATGCTATAATTTCTTATATTAGGTGTAATTGAGGCAATAGGAGTAACTTTCATCCGATACCTCCGATGCAAATATAATTATAGGTGATATTCGGACCCCGGTTAAGACTTTTATTCCTTTTCATCCCTCCATTTGCCGCGGGGTGCAGATTTCAACCCCACACAATCAGTTTTATGGCAAATGATCCTCTTTTTTTAATTTCTATTGAGCTTTTTAGTAGCTGTAGGGACTTGTCGAGAAAAATGTTGCGCTAAAGTTTTAGTTTTCTGCCAAACGCTTTCTGGTGAGGACGTTTTTTCCTGAACGAAGCCATGCTGATAGAGCCTGTGTTCATACCTTTGGATTCGGAAAAGTGAGGGAAAACATTCAATTTTTTTCTCAGAGATATGAATCAGATACGAAGATGACATTTCCACAATCATCGGTACTCCAGAAGGAAACATTGAAAACTTTTAGAAGAAATAAATTCACAATATCTGTCCATTAAATCCACAATTTACGGCTCCCAGGTAGACAAGTGAGCAACGCGTTCGACTTCGGTGAAAGCAGTCCTGGGTTCGATTCCCGGTGGGGCCTTAGTTCTAAATGGCGCCAGCAGTCGATGCACTTTTAAAAATATTACTAGTAGTACAGAGATAGAAAAACGGAACCAATTGCCATTCCTATTAATTGTGATTAACAGGAGAACAATACACTTCTGTTATTTATAGAAAGCCGTCACATACATATTGTCTTAATATGTATCTTGATAGTCACAAAGCAATAATTATCTTGCGATGGGCAAAATCGGCATTGATTCGGAAACATTCGTTAATTTGATCCATCGATTTATTTTAAAAATTGTAAATGGTAAAGTCCTAGAAAACGGACTTATCTTCATATAGCGGAACAGTAATTGTGTACATTAATTCTTCAAAGCTATTGCCCGCGGTCTTTCCCGCCTCCAAATTCTCTTAAATAAGTCACAAATTCATTGCCCGTCATTGTCTGCTTCGAGTAAATTGTCGGAAACAGCTATGGATGCTTTGGATTCCTGAGAGATGATCACAGCATACGCCCATTTTGTTTTTGTTGCGAAATGACTGAAATAATGAAATCATTATATTCTGAGAGCTACATTCTGCGATGGAAAGATTGGTATCTTTGTCTTTATTCATTTCTTTGTGTATAGCACATCCATGGTTGGCCTCAGATAATGTAATCACCAATTTGCTTCGTTTCCCTAATCATAGGCAAGACGTATTCCAATATCACCTATGCTATCGTTCAGCTTCATCAATCCTTTAAAAAATATCTTTTCATTCAATGAATAATACGAGTACTTACAAATAATCCGGAAGAAGTGGTCTACATGAACTATTTACACGTTCATAGGAATGGTGAAAACGGAATTTTCGATATCTTTATTTGATCTTTGAGGAAACAATTTGTGATTTAAGAAGGATATTTACAACTCCGCGTACCGGCTTCATGTAGAACATTCCTACATCTACATATGTACCCTGCAAGCCTCCTTTCGGTGTGTGGCAGGTGGTGCATGCACTATGACTCTACTTCCCTATTCGATAACTTTCCCGTATCGTACACAGAGAAATTATATTCTTGAAACGACAATTCTTTATTTTGTTCCAGCTTCTATTTCTCTGATTTTTCTCGCAGTATCAGAACGTCCTATTTAACAGAGATGCTACATCTTCTAATAACATATGTTCTCTGAATTTATTAAGTAAGTTAATCCTTTTTTAAATCTTCTAAATATTCCCAATCTGAGTTCTGAAGTATCTTAACAACGCTCACTGTTATTTCTTAACATTTTTCTCCGAATATTCGTTCACTACGCTGCCTTTTTATACTCTGCTTTCAAACCTAATAAGCCACGGAAGATCAAACTCTTTTAGAAACTCGCGTAATATTCAGGGCGATGGGATTTATTGGAAGTATTTACGTTCAATTTACATACATATAATAATTTGGATATTCAGAGGATTTTTTTTCTCTCCACGAACGATACGCAGCAACAGTATACTATAGAATTGGATCGAACTGTGTTTACACCCCCTGCCACACCCCGAAAGGCGGCTTGCAGATTATCTATATAGAATATGGGAAATATATTTGCCGAGGAAATCACAAAAGTGGAAAATGTGGTCGATGTCTGCGATAAAATGTGTGAAAGAGAAGGATCAAACGATGCTATAGTTTTGTTCTGGTATTGAATGGGAGGACAAGAAGCGGTGGAATAGTCAGATCTGAGTAAAGCACATAAGGAATGATTGAAGGAATAGAGACTTTGTACCTTTTCCACAGAATTTATTAGACACACGACCAGATTTCAGCGAATGATCGCCATCTTCATCGTCCTGATGATAAACCAAGTGATAATGAATAAGTACAGTCTCTTTCCTTAAAACATGGAGTATTTACACAAAACATCGCCAATGTCTGTGAATGTTATATACACATAAGGAATGTTAAGAATGATCGTGGAAAGATAAAGATGGCCTCTGTCGCTTAAAGTCTAATTTTGGGCGGAAACGCATTGAATGGGCAGAGACCGCCTTATTACTCTACAAGAGAATGAATTCGAGTGAGTTGCGGAAACAACTAAAAGAAGGAATAACACTCGACGGTGAATAAACAATAAAATGAGCTCTCGATATTGAACATGATGATCTATTTAAAAGTATTGGCATTTAGGTAGAACTTAATTGGAAAAGCTAATTAGTTAAAACTAAAGAATTAAGAAAGTGTCGGCAGTCGGTGGAGACCGAATATTACCAGCGTGTTCGGTATTTATCGCGAACATATCGAATTTGTCTCCGACTGCTTCTTTTTGGTGCCCCAAATTACGTGAATAAATCACCGCGATTTGCATTTCAAGTCATCTCCGATTGTTCCCATTTCGTCAAGCCCTCCTCCGCAACTTTCACTTCGCCCTCTTTCCTCCATATTAGTCAAATGTGCGATGCTTCTTATTTCTTGCACAACACAAGTGCCGCCACTACTGCCTACGCATCGCTCGGAATTAAATAGTTTGTTCCATATATTTGCGCTACATCGCAAGCAATGCTATTTGCAAAAAAAGAAAAGGTTAAATTTATGAAAACGAATTTTGTACTAGTTTTGAAACATTTTTGGAATCGGGCGATAGAAACTTAATTTCTCTTACGATAATTTTAATGAGTCAATGTCAATGTAATGAGTAATGCAGACGAACAAAATTATCTATTTATTTGCTAAATTGTCTCGAGGTGCGGCGCGATACCTTGAAAAAGGTCTTGATTTGCAAAGATAATCTATAATATGCAGGAAGTATGTTAGATATGAACTATAGGTCTAGCCAAGGCCGATTTCTTCTATTTTCAAATTTTACAAAACGATAATTCCCAAGGAGAAACGGACATGAAAGCAGTATAACAGGACCGGGAATCGAAGTCTGGTTCGACCAGGGTTCGAGCCCTACTCCTGTCTGACTTTGTGTGTTTCTCCTTTGGAATATTCCTAGACTTTTTGTGACTCATTCCTTTCCTAGAAAGCGATAAAAATGTGTAAAACTGAAAGAGTTACGAAAATGCTGTCCGATGCAGGTTGGGAATGGAGCATTGGTAATATTCAATATTAGGATGGTTTGGCATGAGGAGGCCATTAGGAGGAATTGCTAAAAAAATACACCGAAAGTTCGTTTATCGAAGTTGAAATTAGAATAATGGTATTATAAATACCATAATTAGAAGCAACTGTAATGATATAAGAGAATATTAACCCTTTCCATAATAAGCCCTTTCTTCGAACGATCTGCGGTAGTAATGAAGAAAAGAGATAATTTGTTGATGTGCGGTACATTCTTCGTTTGCTATCGAAGAAAATCCGTTGTTAGAATTGCGATATTCATTACTACAGAAGATGTTCTTAATACTGATTTTTACCTATCTATACTTATATCTATACCTATCTATACTTATAATATATCTGTAAAGGAGTCGTTTCTGTACATTTCGTTACAACAGTCGACTAAAGTCGATTTATTTATTTATATCTCAATACCCCCACAAACATCCATTTATTGGACAATTACAGTGGTGGGCTTCAAATTAACAATGGACGAAACACACACGACCGTTCACTAACCGGGACTAGCCAGGATTCGAACCTGGGACGTTGGGGTTGGAGCGTGCGTGCTAGTTCGGGGTTGGAGCGTGCGTGCTAGTTCGCTAACCACTCCGCCACCGCGGATTTGACGTGGATTAGTCCTAAAGCTGCACCTACTCCAAATACGCAGCGAAAGGGTTACATAAAATATGAAATACGTGGTAGATATGCTAATTAGAGGGGATACCGAATCCAAAACACCTGTTTAAAAAAATGATGTCCGTCTGTTATCGCATCACGCAAAAACAATCCAACCGAATTTGATGAAATTTGACTGGGTGATACTGTATGTCCTGAATTGACACATAGGATACTTTTTATCCCGATATCTTACATATTTCGATGGTTAAATGGACCATTATATTTCTAATGACGTCATAGGCGGAGGTGAAAGAGAGAGGGGTGGGGAAAGTAGGGGAGGGGAAACTTTATTTCCCCATAAAACTCTATAATTAAACGTTTTCCAACTTTCGAGATTGGCACATTATTACCTCTCTTTCCCGTACAGATTATAGGCTACGTTTCATATACCTTTAAGTCCTAGGTTCGATTCTAGACGAGGAAAATATTTCCCGTAAGAAATACATGTAAAAAGAAACAACAACAGGAACAACTTTTCACTATTAATTCCTATTTTATTTAACTTATGCAATTCCTGTTGTCGTTTCTTTCGTCATGGAGTACCACAAAGCCAATCCGTCGATTTTATTAAATACTTGTAATAAATGTTCACTTTGACCGCTTGCAGGCTTCATTTATTTCGGAAAATAAAAATAGGACCCATTGCACGGAATCGAGAGAAGCATTGTAGGAAAGAAAATTTCATAAGGACTTCTCTTCCTATCGTCGACAACAGGTTTCGGGTCCAAATAACGCAGAATTTGATCAAAGATATGAAAATTTCGTAAAAGGTAAGGAATACACGGTGATATATCAATGGATTTTTTTTTAAATTTAATCGATTTATCGATTAGATAGAGGAAGGAAGGATTGAGGAAGATAAGATTCGGATAAAGAATTATTGGACGGCCGAAAAGAGAAAAATAGACATTGAAATAATCAAATTAACAGTAAAACTTCAGTCAAGACATGACATTTACCATATTGAACAAGTGGCGCTCAGACTGGCCGAAGAAGCAATCACAGGGCAGCAGGTGAATCGAAACAGTTTCCTCACAATACATATTTAGAAATCTTATTGTTAGACGTTGACTTGGTATAAAAGTCTTGATAGTTCATTGCCGTTTTCCTAGTAGTTTTACTAACTTCAAAAATCGGCCGAAAAAAGTGTCCGCTATATTGTTACGTAAAATGAGCAGAGGTCCATCTTTGAGCGCAAAAGCTATAACGATTGAAAAGATCAGGAATCATACTAAATTACTACATAATCGGTTTTTCCACCAGTTTCCTTCAACAACTTCTACATCGCCGCAAAGTTTTTCCGAAAAAACCGAGATCATCCTTTTCTGTGTATGTTGGCCAACTTTGACACGCTGTATCTTTTTGACGTGTACAAATAATTAAAAAAGAAACAGCAAAATTCAATATTTTCTGATATCTATGCGAAGTTTCACGTCCCTCACTATCAAAAGCCATATTTGGCCTTTTGGCCGGCTTTTTTCGATTTTATCCCACTGTGCGACGTTCAATGAAGGGAGATGATTCCTAATGTAACAGCATTTAGTTCCAACAGTCGCCGTTGTTGAAAGGAAGAGGTACAGTGCAGTACGTGTAGATTTGAATTTGACAAACACGCAAAGAACCCTCGGAACCTACATAAATGATTATTCTTAACATATTGTTTTCAGCGTTTCAGACATTTTTCGTGTTTCGAATAATTCGCTCTTTTGTATCGATGTGCTCTTTGCATGTATTTGTCTTGATGGACGATAGATGTGTTTCCGTCGGTTGGATTCTGCCATAGTCAGGAAAGAGTGGGCTTCGGATCCATGAATATCCGCCAGCACACACCATATGGAAGTTCTCTCTGCACTTTGGCAAACACTCCCACGTGAAGTATATTTAACGCCTAACCTCGATTAGGCCAATTAAAATAAATACGGCGATTCTATCACTGGTATTCCGTTTAGGAGGCCCTCGAGTGCTTACATCATCTCCCAATGATCGATTTCAGTAAGCGATTCAAGGCAAGGGCTGAGTTTATGATATTGATAAGAGTGTATTCTACATATAGGATGCGTTCTTATGTAGCTTCATTTCTCGCATATATCCCTGTTCGGTGTTGCCAAATCCAACAAAAATTGATTGGAAAATTAATTTCTTATGTAGAGGGAAACGATAGAATAAATGGTGGTATTTATTTTAATCATATGTTTTAATAGAAAATAAATAAAACTTTCTAGCATTTCCGGGTGAAAAGATTATTTTCGGAATAGCCTGAATTTTTTGATTTGAATCAGGAATGAATATTTTCATATAATGTGAAGATTTCTTTTTGATCAAATTGATACTTACTGAGATATAAAATTTAAAACTGAGCACTCCTTTAAAGAGCGTTCGTTCTACTTTTGATACCTACCAGATAAAAACAAAAGTGTTTTCGTTACATGGTTGTAATCAAGATGGAAAATGCTAAAATTTGGTGCAACTTGTTTTCCTTTGGGATCACTATTTTAGTTTCTATTTGATTCTAAACTCGAGTATTCATAATAAATATTCCGAGAGTGTGTTCGCTCATCTCCAGTTCCTCGTCGATTTCTTACGTATGGGCAATTCTAACAAACTAAAGGGTTACTTCTGTAATACGTGCACGTAAGCTGACACTCTCTCATTTTGTTCTTATATGTATGTGTTCGGAAAAGCAGCTCTATACTATAACTTTTACTCGTGTGTGTGTGTGTGTGTATGTATATATATATCTCTTTATATAGACGCGTCTCCGGATATATGTCTTTATATGGATGCTTCTCCGGATATATATATACATATAGGATACTAAAGGCGAGGCAGAAGGAAGTGCCTCACGGAGCCGCCGATTTTCTGCCGTAAAGTCCCGGGTTTGGACATCTAGGGAAAAAGCGGACTTTCATTCTACGCATCATGGGTTCGATTCTAGGAGGCCTTAAAAACGGCCATTTTCCCATAAGAATGCATGGAGCGCATTTTCAAAAATTCTTTTGGCGTAGTTAGCATAAAGATAAAACGTTGAAATTTAGGGAATCGTTAGAAAATGATCATATTTTCCGTTTCCCGCAAGAACTTCATCCCTAATGAAGGTAGGTACTGTCGCAGGCGCCCTTCGGAGTTCAACCTCAGAGTGAAAGCAGCCACCAGACCAGCTGATGGTTGCTGGACGAAGCTGAGGTATAAATGCCTCTCTCAGTGGAGTCGGAGCAGTAGCGGGGAGTAAGTAAAACACCGTGTATTAAGAGTCAAAAGATATGAAAATACTTACAAGAGGAATATGCATTTCCAGTAATACAGTACAAGCTTTCAAATAGATACAACATTTCTCGTAATATACCGAAAGATACCAAGGAATAGACTTCCTTCTAAAATCCGTCAACTTCTAATTTTGCATAATACTGTAAAACTGCATCGTTAAATCTTGTGTTGTCTCTAATTATACACGTTTTGATACCTGGCCTGAGTCAATCATAACGGAAGAGATATTAATGGAAAGGTGCACAAACTGAATCATTTTCTCATTTACAGTTTCATTCATACCCAGCAAGCAGCCATTGGTGTACAGCAGGGGAAATTTAAGGTCGTTCTTTTTAAAATGTCCATTTCATTCTTGTGCTTCTCCTTGGTTCTGGCACGACATAGTTTTGTTATGGACCGCTCTTTGAACTACCCTAAAACTGATTATTCAAGAAACATCCGGGATTCCCAGTACTGTACTTCAACAAGAAATACCTTATCGGGAAGAAAATTATTTAATTACAACAATCAATGATTTCACTAAGGAGATTTTTCTAACTTGAATTATAAAAGTAGAACTTTTCTATGCATTTGAGGCATTTCCTATTCGATTTCGAATAACGACAGTTTCGAAAAATTTAGAGTTTTAAACACACCGTCCTCTTGACGAACATTTCGAATCTATGCTCGAGGATATTTACATGTGAATTCCGCCGTGAATGAGTTCTTTACAAACACGAAATGGGAGGATATCGGAGTGACTAGTAGATTAGAAGCGTTTGAGTGAATAAATGAAAATAACGCTTGAAGTTCAGATATTCTCGCCTTTCGTTTTGAATTCCTTCCTCAGGGACAGCCTTGGACGAACCGGCCCGATATTTTGTCTCGGATTAACCGTTCGACAGGCTGGCGTAGTGGGTCGAGGCACCTAGGTGCGACGCTACTGTCTCGGGTTCGAATCCGGTCGCGGGCGCTTCCGGGATTAGAGGGCCGCCAATTCCCACCGGAAGCTTTTTCTTCGTCCTAACTTCGGAATATACGGATTCGAGCCCTTGCTTTAGTGTTGCGGGCGCCTCAAACCCGCACCCAGCCCTCGAACCCGCTTGGCGGGCGGCCCAATCGTTT
>KZ308892.1:604310-616606 GCA_000376725.2 Ladona fulva | reverse complement strand
ATGAAATTTCATACTGTACGCTAATTACGTTGATGGAACGCGTAAAAGACATAGCAACGCACTTCTTAGCATTCAAGTCAAGCTGCCAATCTTTGCACCAACTTGATATAACGTTTAGGTCCTTCTGTAGGATACTGCTATCATCTTCTGACGTTATCTCTCTGCTTATAAGTGTCATCGGCAAGTAATCTAACTGTGCTCCTATTTATAGTATAGCTATACTATATATAATACTATATATATTTTAATTAAGTTTTGTGAGTATAATTAAAGTATTTAGTAAAGCAAACTCGATCAACTTCGGGTAACTCAGTTAAGTAAACTTTGAAGAATTGCCATGTAAAGGAAGTGATGTAGATCTAATCTCGGATAACTTTAAACCATTCTTCATGAGATGTTATTGATCCTGAGCACCATAACCAAACTAGTGCAATACTAATGTTAAATTATTGAAAGCATAACGAGCAGAAGCATAGGAGCCAAATCATAGCATAGAATCCGAAAGTTGAAATCGATGTACGATTTGATCCAAAGCCGAAAATAGCTATTTTTCTTTTCTCATTCTTATGAAGATAAACGGTGGTTTAATTAAACGGACATGTGTAACGTTGACTCATTAACGCATCTCTCCAATTAATATTTATGTTTCAATAACTGCGCTTACTTTGATCGTTTCCTTTACATTAGTAGTGTCGTTTCTAAAGCGTAATCGAAAGAAACCCTGTTAGAGAGTCGCAGGTAATGAAATCTTGCGCAAAGATTGCTTTTTTGGAGCGAAAAACCGGTTCTGTTCGGTTCGATTGACGGAGGGAAACCGGAACCGAAAATAGGAGTTTCCTTTAGACCGGAACTACGGTTCGATGCCCTTCAAGAGTGGCTTTGATATGTCTCTTAATCCAGACGCCCTTTGCCATTTGACTGTAATAGAAGTTGGCGATAAGAAGCTGAACATTTTTAGAGTGGCCGGGATTCCATTCTCTTGGCTCTCTGTGGATTTGTCTGCCTCGACGAATAGCTGTGAATCCATGTGTATACTTCATTATATTCTAGGATATTTTCATGAGTTCCTAACAATTTAACATCATTACAGTCGAACCGATAACTCGAAAATCTTTATTAAGGAAAAGTACGTTCTCTTGAGAAAATCTCGATTTGTCTTAGGGAGTTCGAATTACTTTAGCTTACCTTCTCGAGTCATGAAAACCCTCGCAAGTCGAATTCTAGGTGTCTCAACTTCTGTATCTCGAATTATTCGACGTGTTCAGCTTCGGCGACAGGCCCAGTCGCCTATATTATTTTCGTTTTGCTTTTTTTATTAATAATAACGATTACCATTTCGTCAGAGGAGGTAAATTATTAATCCATTATTAATCACTTTTTTATACCTTACAGAGATCTTTATTCTCATATTTCCTTACCAGTCTAATGATTTGTTCTCACAGCTTTGTAGTTCTTTATTACAAGTTTAACAAATGAAATGTGCACTACTAATACTTTATTTTGCCCCTAATTACAGCTCAACCTTCAATTGTCTTTATCATCAGGTTCAGTTGAAAAACACGAATAATCGAGTTTCTCTGGAATTCGAAACTTCGAAGGTTTGCTGCGGTCCCTCGACATTCCACTGTATTACTTATTTGAAAGACAGCCTTTCATATTTGAATGCGTTCTTTCGAAGATTTAAATTTTCATGAAAGTATTCTCATCCATGTTTTGCGCCAGAATATGTTTAGATGGATATTTCAATGAGTTCTCCGCTGTGCTATCCAATTTACATTTGGTTTCTACAATTTGGTTTGACACAATTTCCTTAAATATGCAAATATTGCCGCTGTTTGTAGGCCTTTTGCAATAGTTACCTGTATTTTGTAGATCATCTGAAAATTCAGACTTGAGCAAATTGCGTTTTTAAATAATCGTGTATTACAAGTGTTTGCAGTAAATGAAAAGTGATTTTCACTGCGATTCAAATTGGTTGCTGTAAATGTTCGAAACAAAGTCCTAGTCATTGTGAAGCCAGTTTGAGGGTGGATCATTTAACGTACAATTCATCATAAAAATTAGACTTTTACAACCGGAAGGAAAATACGGGGCAATTATAGAATCTCAGCACGCAATCGCTGATTAATATAATCATATGTGATACAAACCATATCTTATACTCTAGCTATATCGTTTAGTGAAATGTATAACTTGTATATAGTTCGTTCCCTTTACTTTCACTTGCAATTTGGTTGCTTTCTGATCATTTCCGTCAAAAGTTCCTCTAATGTGGAATTTATTTTCTTAGTTACGTAGAATGTTTAATATGTTCCGAGAGGAAGTTCATCGCACTTTGTAAGAACTTAATTTCATATTTTTTTGTTCCGCGCGTTGAGTCCCTCTTATTGTATCAATGTCGCTAACCTCTGTTTCAGTGTTCCAAAGTGAACAATTTAATATTGTAACTGTGATCATACGATTCAATGGCAATTCTTTATTTCAAAGTTCTTCCCTTTAATATTTTTACTAGTCTTTCAGTTCCTTCCGTTAATTTAAACTGTTGTTTAATGCATTCGATTGGTTCTTTCCGTCCAAAATCATCAGTAATTGAGTACTTACTTTTTAAATCTATTTTAGTCATAAATTATTTTTTGACCTACGACAGAAATAGCTATTGTTCTTTGTGAAGTTATATATAATAAATACACAATTTCATGAAATGTTTACACAGATATGATTATCAAAGCCATTAAAAGTCAAGAAAATTATTTTTAGTCTTAGATTATAACAAATGTCGTATTCAAGCGAAATTCCTTCTTCAGCGATCCCTTACTTTCATTTCCCTTTAATTTTCCCCTTCTTTTTATGATTTGTCTCTCTTCGGCTTGAGCTTACGAAACATTTGACTCTCTTAATCCTTACGTTCAATTGATATTAAATCGGCAGTTTTCGCTCATTCATTGCCATTTGGCTAATTCAGGAGCTGTTGTGCTACTCTCTCAATTTAATTCTCTATATCCCTCCTAACTCAATTTCTGTTGGTCATTTTATTCCTCTGAATCTTTGGGACTCTTCCAAAATAGTCTGTGACTCTCTTACCTCGGAATAGACTACAAGTAAGCGCTTTCAAATTGCCTTCAGATGAGCTCAATTATTACCGAGTCATTATTCGCTCCTGCAATTTGTATCAATTTGGATGGACTGTGTCTGTGAAAGACATTTTCTCCTCCGTAGATGTCCTCGTCGAAGTTCTTCCGTTTGATTTATTTCCACTCTAATTCTATTCTAATCTTTTCGCACGGCGAAATCCCCGGCCCAACTTGAATGGCCGTGACGCATTGTGATCGCGTTGTTGGGGTGGCTGCCAATCAATTCCTAATTGTCACAATCGAACGTGGGTGGGGATGTCCCCTCTCCACTCCCTTCTCCCTTCTTATGGCTTAGTCTCGTTGTGTCGCGCGATATATCGAGCCGAGATGGGACACATTTCGATGCGATGGACAGTTTTATCGATATCTGGTGCATCGCTGCGAGTGACCAAGTGGGCTCGTGGTGCCATTTTTATTGCGATAAGTGGCGATTTATCCATCTCACGATAAATGCTGTGCTTTCGACTTTTTTCTTCGAAATTCGACATTATTTATGCTTTGCATTTTGGATGTTAGCTCTTTTGCCGGCGGACTGTGCTCTTTCCAACTGCAGCTGTTGGAGTAATCTTTTGGTGTTTCAGTGATGAAATCCCCCCTTCTTCTCGGAGAAGAGCGTTTTTCCCTTCGACTTCCTTTTATCTGGATTCTTAACTCAGTTTTCGGATGCCAAATGTTAATTTTTACGTACAGAGTGTTTTCTTCTTTGGAATTGTCTCTTGATACTATGCTCTCTTACTAGACCAACCGTTAAGTCCGAAAATGGGTTTGATGCTATCCGTGCTAGTCCTCGTGGTTGGGGTGGTGGAGGCGGTCGCCTTCGTGGAAAGGTTCCGCTACTCGTATTTGCCCCTCTTGGACGAAGAGCGAAGGAGGCCCATCACCTGTTCCAACGTTCGCAGTAGACGATCTCTCGTGGGGGCGATGGTCCGCGGAACCGCTGACAAGATCTGGTCCAGAGCGCCCACGGATGTAGCGAAAGATTCTGTAGCGAAAGCGGATGTTTCCGAATCAACCGATGAAAGTACCCCCAAGACAGTAGAACCGGTCTTCGCCGAAAGAGTCGATGAGCGCGTGGAAGAAAGCCCATCGGAGGTTCCAGAGAGCGCTAGGCCTCTGGTGAAGACTCCGGTGCAGAAGATGCCTCCATTGGGTCCGGAGTTAGTTCGCGTCGGCAAACCGGTACAGGAAGGGTGTGTGTCTGTCGATTTGCCCCAACGTCCTCCGCCGTCGAGGGTGGCCATAGAGGAGAGCTGTAAAGGTGGCGATGAAGAAGGGGCGGTCAGAGGGGTTCTCAGGGTAGTCAAATCTCCTTTAACCAGAATCCCCCCGATCACCAGCCTCGACTTCTTTACTCCGAAAGAAGCGTGTTTGAGGAGCGGCGAGGGGTCGATCCGTCCGAAATCGGGGAAAGAGGTGTCCTGGTCGGAGGACGTCGAGCACATTGAGAGGGGGGACAGAAAGTTGCCCAAAGACGTGAAATATCCCGCGGTGAGTTTGGGGGAGGACGAAGCGATCCCTCCGCCCCCGTCCTTCCCGCCTCCGCCCGTTCCTCCCGGGAAAGAAGACCCCGGGGAAGTGAGAGTCCGAGTGGATGTGCCTAGGTCATCCAGATCTCCGTCGAATGAGGGGGAGGGGAGGGCTTCGGTTTGTCGGCCGCCAGATGTGAGGGCGGGAAGCACGGAAGCCCACAAGGAGGCCTTCTGGGTAAACACCTTTGCCTCTCCTCTTGAACACGGCGGAGGATTTTCCTTGCGTGCCATTTCGTTTTTGTTTTGTTTCTCTGCGGAACTTCCTCATCCTTTGTTATTTGGTATTGTTCTCTTAGGGTTGGATGGAAATTAATGGCAGCATCGTTGCAATTACAATGTGGTTTTATCGGTAAAGAAAACGTTTCTGTGATATAATCGCCTTCAAATATCGTACGCTTTTATGAAAAGACTGGATTCTCTTAATTTATGTGTGCTCTACAAGTCTGCATTGAGTTTAAAAACGCAGATATCGACATTATTTTGTTTATTTTTATCGCGGATCGTTCATGGAAAGAATTTATAAAAAGATTTTTCATCGCGTCAATTTTTCACTGCGCTCATTGGCATATCCGCGAAATAGCATGAAGGCACTTTCTCTGCATTTAATTAGCAGTCGTTATTCACATTCTTTCTTTGAAAGATCCTAAACTAGTATCAGAGAGAATGTTCGTAACTCTTCCAATTTTATCATTCATTTCAATTGACCATTTTCACTTCTAACGTGCATCGTTGCTCGGATTTTGTAGTTGCCATACATTTTTATCTGACCCTAATAATTGCCGAGGGTTGTAAGAACCAAGGAAAGTGATGTATATACAACAAGCATAAGTACTTGGACTTCTCAACAGTGTATTGGGAAGTTTAAGTCCATTTACAATCGTTAAACATTTATCAGCATTAGCACACTTTTGTGTTTATTGCACCAGTAATTGCATGGTTTTGTATAAAAAATAGTGTACTATTTCGTTTTGACCCCTTCATGTCCAGTTTCAACTCCTTAATTGTGGATAGTTGATAGAAATCGTGGCGTTTTTTTAACGCGACTTTATTGAGAGTTTGCTTGGCTGTTGTGATATTTTGTCGTTTTGCCGAACTGTTTGTGAACATCGCGTCTAAACTGCTGATGATGTCTTTTCTGTTCGCCAACATTGTTCTTCGAATGAAATGTATTGCATTTCTATTTCTCCTTCTAATTTCATCTTCTATTCAACTGCTGTACAAGTCTTATAAGAACATAATTGGTTGCATTTTTATTTTGTAACCTTTTCTGCGTGGGCTGGTTAAATGCCAGGATAAAATAAATATACGAACTCATCACCTGTCGAAGGAGAGTTTGAACGTTAACCATTTGCTACAAAGGGCAACTTAGGCAAAGTGAGGAGTGAGGCATTGCTTTCCAGATTGCTGCTAATAGTCCACATTAGTGTGGTTCGATGGCGTGATAATGAAGGTGAGACTCGTGTGGAACAGTTTATTGAGTGTCCTTTGAAGTGCTGAGACATGGTTTGCGGAAGGCGTCATCGAAGTGAAATGGCTAAAGTTGTTTTCTGCACTCTATTACGTTGCAATTTTTCCGTTTTTCTTGGTATACTTTAGGCTCCTTTGGAGGCCCTCTTACATTGTTTTGTCATTGTCTATAATTGCCTTGTGTACTCATGACTCATTGCGCATTCCGCGCGTCCCCTCACGGTTGAGGAAACTCTATTTTCAAAGCATTTAAAGGAGTGAGAAAAATGAATGCCATTACTCGGCAGTTATAATTCATAATAGCAATTTATTTAGCCTTCATCGTAATTTTTACTTATCTGCAGTGTTTTGAAATATATTTAATGTTTTGTTGGGTTATAACAGCAGTGCTCAACCTAAACCAATCAAGAGGCAGCACAAGGAATCATATATTGGGTATATAAGAATATGTATTCTTCAGTGACGAAGAATACATATTCCAGGGAATATGTATTCTTCGTCACTGGAGTGGAGCCGCACTTACAGAAACTATAGTAAATACGTAAATACATTTGTGGATTTCCCTATTCCGTTGACAGATACTAAACAAACAGAAATCACTATTTATTAAATTTAGGAGAAATAAAGTTTTTATTACTTAATTCCAAAAATATTGGCAGAATTGTTTTTAAACGAACCTTCATAAGTTTACTTTTTCTGCTGCTGTGACATGTAATGCCTTCAGCATTTTTTTAAATGCTTTCACAACACTTTGAACGTACGGTTTAATTTCGAGCGATGCGTTCTCCCTGAAAGTGGGCCGCGTTAAGGGACTCTGCAGACATTTCACTTTGGGAAGTGTTTCCATGGCTTCAGAATGTCTGAAAAGCAGTAGTTTAAAAAATCTCAACGAATTTTAGTACCGGAACTTGCACAAATCAGAAATCAATATACCTGAGTGAGCTTTTTCAAAGAAATGAAGTTGATATTAGTGATATCATTGCTTTCCTGTCATATATTTTAGTATTTTATAGTGGATTAAATTAATAATGCGCGATATTTAATATTCTTCCGACGCAATCTGCGATTTTGCACTTGAGTTGTGCTCGAAAAATAATATCACTGTTATTTTAGAACGGCTCTGCTCTTTGCGAACCATTTCTTAGAAATCTTTTTTTTTTTTAAGGAATTAGTATTTGAAAATCAAAAACCTTTTCTGCCATATACTTATGTAGTATATTTACTTACTCTAAGCTGTACGCTGTTAACCTTTTTTGAAGATTATATATACCAATATACTATTATGTAAAAGAATAGATTATATAAAGTTGTTTTTTCGAAAGCGAAATCCTTGAATGGTGATAGGTGAAATCGTATGCATCTTCATTTAAAAAAAAAATTCAAAGCCATAATGGTCATGTGACCTGAGGTGACCAATCAATCATCTTATTGACGCGACTAACCTAAGTCTTACTGACTACATTGGAATAAAAGAAAAAGTGAGAACCCGAAATGGAAGTTAGTAACTTGCATTTGCTGTTCTTTGCGAAGAAAGTTTTTTGATCTTCACATTGAGAAAATGGATGTTTTTATGCCTTAACCGTGTTTAAAGATCAGCATCTGTCTTTCGATTAGGACACGCGGCCGACATTTTTAAGGTTTGGAAAAATTGCTTATAATATAAATACATATATACTTTTTAATATTATTTTATTACTTATAAAGGTGGTGTGTGTTCTTGGCTACTTCTTCAATTAATGCCATCGGAATTCAAGGAAATAGAAAATACATCTGATCCGTGTTGAGATTTTGGCGCTCTCGTGTGGAAACTTCTTTTATCTTCTCAAGGTTTTCAAAAGAACGTTTTTTTCTAAGTTTTCGGTGAAATGATTGAAAAAACACGATGCAATTTGGATCGCGAATAGAAAAAATGTTTTTTAAAGAACGGATGGAGTTGTTGAATGGGAAATTCGATACCGTGAGGAGTTTAGAAGAAGTATGGGAGTAACACATGTATCGGGACATGGGAAAGATGATAACAATCACATAGCAAAAAGAATTATCTCGAAATTTCGGGTGATTTTAATGCCTGCGTATGAAATTCTGTAATTTCTGCAAGTACTAGGTTATTTCGGAGAGGTAAAATAAGAGTGACAGTAGTAAATAAGTTAGAGATTTCGCTGATTTCCCTAACTTGACATTACTTTTAAACAACGGATATTCTTAAGTACACGCGGAGTTGCAGCGGTCTTAAGTCAATAATTGACTATGTGAACACAAAAAGTTGGCTACACGACTGCAGGATGTACGGGATTCATATAGCGATCATTATATGTCAGAATTACATTGTTGATAGAATGTAAAACAAATCATTCGAGACAGAAAAGAGATTTTTTTAACTAAAAGTAATTTATTGCAAAGCTTAGTTAGTAATAAGATAGATGCATAAGTAATGCGAAAGAATTAAAAATACATATATGCTGAGTGTCCAGCATCGACGTCCTACTTAGAGATGGCGCCATCACTTTCTTGCCTTTTGTCTTGCAAATAAAGTTGTATCAGTTTTTCTCTTCATGTTTTCGATTGCTCCTGGGGGAAAAGCGGTGGCGATCTAATCATAATGTGGACTTCTCGAAGTTTATCTCTGCCGCCATATCTACATGAACCGAGCATTTTCCGTTGTCTGTTGGAATAAAATATTGGAAATGTTTCATTTCCGTTTGTTTCTATCTCGCTCATGGCTGAGATAATGTGAGAGATGCTGGATTCATTCCTCACTCCTCATTGAACCAAAGAAGTTGTTTAGAGACTCATTGTTTGCGAACGTTTTACTATCGCCGTCCATCCCAGCGAAAAGAGGAAGGAAAAACTACCTCACTCCTCATCTTCTCTGATATGCCTCATTCCCTCTCCAGGATTTTTGTTAGGTAATAATAATAATAATAATAAACGTCTTTATTGGGCGAAATTGGGACTAAAGAGTCCCATCTTCCATTTAACCCTTGTCAAAAAGTGAGAGAAAGATACGAAAGAAAATAGAAGAAGGGAAGAAAGTGTTTACGTGGAGGAGTAAAAAACTGTGATATTTTATGCACAGAAAAAGTATCTCCACTGCAGGAAAACACCCACGAAGAGAAGGGGGGTGTGAAAAACCTGCGAAAGATATAGGAAAGAGTGATGAAGAATAGATTGCATCATAATTGCTAGAAATTGAATAGAAGATTTTAAAGTTTGTAATACATAGCAGAAACACCATTGTCAATAAAAGGTAACATAACAGGTAATATATACAAATTAATTCACTATACGGAATATCAGAAATTGTTCCTTGTCATATATATGGATACATATATGTGTATATAAAACATATCAGTAATCATATTTTGTCAATAAAATCGTGACTGTAATGTATGAACAATGATTCACTGTCAACAAGTTAGAATGTCTTGAAAGTAGCAAATGATTTCAACAAAAAAAAATACAGTAAAATTAAAGACATTATAGGCATTAAATCATTAAAGAATGCATAGATATAAAGGAAGAGGAAAGAATAATAAATCAGGGAACACAAGAAATAAGAAAGGGAGAGAAAGTAAAAGGATAGGGAATGGGAAAAGAAGGGTGACAGATTAATAGAATGTAAATAAAAAAAGAGAACAAATAGTGCCTATGCAACTTAGACCTGCAAAAGATGTTTTATACAAAGTTTTTTGAATGATGATGATGAGGGAGCATTTTGAATTTCAGGCGGGAGTACGTTCCAGAGTCTACAAGCGGTCACATGGAAACATTTATTATAAGATCCGGTTTTATGTTTAGGAATTTGAAGATTTTGATTTCCTCTTGTGTAGCGATCATGGATATTGTTCATAGAGATGAACTGCGAGGAATATTGCGGCATATTATTAATTCTAATTGAGTATAGTCAGGATAAAAGATGAAGCTTTCTTCTAGCATCGAGCTTAAGCAAGGATAAATTCTTGTACGAATCCGATACATGATCGCTTTTTCGGAGGTCGCAGATGAATCGAATGCAGGAGTTCTGGGGGGTTATTTGGTAAGCATCGGATTCGCATCATCGACTTCGAATTCGCCAGGCATCATCGGATTGACGTCAAACTCGATGCGGAACGCTATATGTGCGCTTACGTAAGCAAATCCTCACGAAAATCGAATCGAAGATCGAGTCGATGTATGGCTCTCCCATCCGAGTGGGTCAGAGGCTTCGGATTCTATCCATCGGCATCGAATTCGCTGTGAAAGTTTTGCCTATCATCCTAAAATAGTGATTTGTGTGTCCTTATTGGTTAAATACGCTGCTTAGGTAATTACAATATGTATTTGTCCTTCTTTTAAAGGTTGTACCATGAGCTTCGAATTATTTGTTTATGAATTAAATTCGCCTTCTGGGTTTTGGCCGAAATCATTGTGTCATTATTGAATATACACGCTGCATAGGTGTATATTCAATAATATAATCCGACTTCGAATACGGGTTCGAATTCGAACACCTTCACGAATACGAATCCGATTCTTGTTTCGTTTTTACCAAATAACCCCCCTGGGCTCTTTGTAGTTTCGTCGCAAGTTCATCGGATAAATCCTGGAAAACGATATCGAAGTAATCGAAGTGTGGGAAAATGAGTGAAGATACGAGATTTTTTCTAAGAGAATGAGGAAGAAAAGCTTTTAGTCGTGTAAGAGAGTGTAGAGTCCTGTTTACATTTTTCCGTAATAACAGTGAAGGGGATGAAGATCCAAATTATCTTTGGGCTGATGACTTTTCAGACTCAGTGGATTTAATAAAATATTAATCAGGTAGTCATCAGCTCCCTTGGGAGTCCATTACTCGTACATACATTTTTTACTCTTAAAAAATATATTTTCCAACGGCTGAAACCCTTTTCAATCGCCTAAATATCCTGGGAAATCGATCTTCAGCTGCCTTAGAGAATGAAAATAATAATTTCGTATATTAAACAAGGATTGATTTACGTGGTTTCTGTGGTTGTTGAATATTATTCTTTTCAAATGCGAAATTAGGAAATACGATGAGATATCCGTCAACTGTGCTTATTTGAAAATCAGAATAAAAAAGCTCTGATTTCATATTGGTGAACCCAAGGCCCATATCTTACTATTGTAAGACCTCAGCGCCATAGTTGTGAATGAATAATTATAACTACTTGCAGCTGGAATGGTACCTACAATCCTTGTGCCAACGTACTTGTATTGTAAAAAAGCATCCTGAAACAGAAAAAAATTCAAAATTAGAATGTTGTATTTTCTAAAACTTATAGTTCAAGAAATATCTACTTTGCGTTGGGCTCGATTTTTCTTTCTCACAACTTCGGCAATATTGTCGTTGATTCCAATTGGACATGGTGGTCGCTAACGTTCTTTATCTACGGCATGACGAGTTTTTCATCAGCAAATCGTATGAAATGTATTACTTCTCCACTTCAGTTCCGATTTTATTGCCCCAATTGCTTCCTCAAGTAACAAACAGATAAGGGGCACTCTTATCTTTGATATGCTTCTATTGAAACATTGGCCTCCTATTCCTGCTTTTTGCATCCCTTGGAACTGGAGTCCACTGCACCGAAACCCTTCTCCCGATCAAAAGATATATCACGTACGGACCCCGACACTGTAGGATTAAATAGGCTTTTCTGTTCTTTTATTGTCTTTTTGCTAATAATAAACGTAGGGCAAAACGCATACCTCGTTCCTCAATCTGCTTCTTACCTTAATCCTAAGGATTTGCCAACCAATATAAAATATTCGTAAATTCATCGCTCCGCAGTTTATTGCAGAGACCCTTGGTTATGATGTCAATCAACTCAGGCGCATTGCAGATCGACGTTGTCCTTCAGCCCTCATAGTGGCACAATAGAGCGCTGTCTAGAGTTGCGATAATTTTGACCAGCACTGTGTTTGTGTCGTATTTTTAAATGTATTCCTTTGCCTTGTAAAAAACGCATGGAAAATACCGTAACATAAATTTAGAAGCAACTTTATATTTGTTGGATGGTAGATGCCTTAATATAGTGGTATTCCATATTCAAAAAATAAAAAAGGATTGAAACAATTTATTTACATATACTGAACTACAAACAATTGTTTGTGGTTCAGTATGTATAAATAAATTGTGTTTCAATACTTTTTTATTTTTTCAACTTTATATTAT
>KZ308892.1:589219-602814 GCA_000376725.2 Ladona fulva | reverse complement strand
CATCTACATCTACATAAATACCCTGCAAGCCGCCTTGCGGCGTGTGGCAGGGGGTGAAAACACCGGGCGTTCGGACTATTTTTTTAGCCTATTATTATCATGTATAGTTCGCGGAAAGAATGAATTCTTAAAACGACTCGTCCTAGCATCTATTTCTCTTATATATACATCTCATGTATTTTATATGAAACGCGAAAAACCATTTATGGTTCAGTCCTTGTTTTCGGAATATCTCCATTTTCGATATCGTTATCTTTTTCAAAGTAACCGTCTGACCATTCAAGAGACACTATCATTATGTATTTTCCATCAGAAGTATGAAAATGTATAACGGAGAATCTAAAAAAAACGAGATAACCTGTTTACTCATTACAGTAAACAAGCTTATTAATGATGAGTTAAGAATAAAAGAATGATTACACGTTATTGCAAAAGTTGATAAACACGACATTAGTTTCAACGCATGGCGTCATCACTGGTGCATGAAAACAGAAAAGAGTTACATCTATTATATATAAAGATCTCTTTTCTCTCAATACCGTGTTGCAGTCACCTATGTCTAAGCGGACTGTTTGAATAAGTCGAGTGGTTCACCTCAAACTAATTCTTACGGAGAAAAGGAAGCGGCTTAGAACCAATAGCCAAATTACTTGATATCGGTGTCATTTACGTTTTGTTTTCTCCATTTTTAACTATTTCTATAGTTTCAAGCAGAATTCATTTCAGGAAGTACATTAAATTATAAGTACGCTATGCCAAAGTGTCGTCCGCTATGCCAAAGTGTCGTCTGCCGCTTATGAAGAAAAAAGTGACAATCTGCTCGCGTTAAAAGATTTCATCCATTGCTAGTGCGGTGAAATTTCAATTACCTACCTTAACGGGAAGTGCCTCAAAAAAGTTTTCGAAAAATGTCCGAAAACAGCGCAATGCATCCTTACGAAAAAAAAAGTTTTTGGGGCCCTCTAGGGTCGAACCCATGACACCTAGGTTCGATATCACATTTTTTCTCTAGTGAGATGGTCGGGGTTTTTACGCAGAAACGTTTATATACAGTAGATATAGCTGTTTGAAAGGAGAGGGGGAGTAGGGAAGGGGAGTAGGGAGGGGGAGTAGGTTAAAGACAGTGAATGAAATGAGACAAAGTTTGCACGGATGAGGAGAGGATTGGGGAATTGTAGATATAAAGGTTCTCGTTGTCTATCGTTAATGGAGGTTTTGAAAGAGTTTTTAAAATTCAAATTGTTCGTAGCTGTTGATAGCGCTCCCTTTGTCTTCGAAGTGGGGGAATTCCTTCGTGGTCCTCTTCCGAAAGATGCCATTTGGAAGCCCCAGTGTTTTTCCCTAACCAGAGGAGTGGTTTTATACATCATTGAAGATTTAAAGAGAGATAGTGCAAAGGATTTTAGTTTTTCCTCATTTGGGGAATTGCTTGCAAAAGATGGCAGTCAAATCAGGAATACCAAGTTGAGGAAGTTAATCTTTTACTAACCCTAATAAGTTTTAATCCCACAAAATTGGTCTGGTTTCAGTATAAGGTAAACAAAGCCCATTGTATATCAGCACTCCACTTCTATAGTATAAGTAAAGTAAGTAAGCGGCCTATCGGCGGCTTGCCACTGTTCTGCCCATCATGTGCGTGCCTGTAAATACGACTCTTCTTGATCGGCTGGTTTTAGGGAAATCCATTGGCGGAGGTTCAGTGGTGGAAACCTCTTCTGTAATTGTCAGGGAAAGTGGTATAGGAATTAGTCAATTGGCGAAGGAACGAAAGAGGCTAACTTGTGACTGTGAGAATCCACGGGAATTGCAATTGGACATTTTCGAAACGTGCTTATTGTTCTTGACACTGCTACTTGATGTAAGAAATTAAATGCCCCATTACAAGATTTCAGCAAGTAGAGAAGGATTTTATTTCTCTCTCTTCGAGGCTGAAACACGCATTGTGTTGTTTAATATTTAATACTTTTGTAGGGTATGTGCGAAATCTTTCGTCTCATTTGATTCCAACGCCAGATGGGGTTAGGAACGCTTTAACAGCAATGTTACAGCTATTATTAAGTTTCTTTGGTTTGCTCCGAATGAGAGGGTTATCGTTGGAAACTTTACGGAAAACGCTTAGGTGTAGAACTTTTTCATGAAGTATATGACTTTTTTAATAAAAGAGAAATCGACGAACCGAAATGAGAAAATGACCGCTTAATAAGATAGCTCCCTATTGTTGTTTTTTAGTAAATTGTAGGAAAAAATTAGACTCGTTAGATAGGGATTTCGTTGTTAATACATATGTACCTTGCTGCAAGTCACCCGAGGCTTGCGAGATGGTTATGTATCTGTCAATTGAAATATATAATGTAATAATCACTGTTGCGTATGTATTTATGTATAGGATATCTGTAACTTCTCAAGAAAAATTCGCTGAAGAACCAATTTAAAAAAATATTTACCGCTCTAACAGAAAGTTTGAATTCATAGGATTCCTATTTGAGTTCTAAATTTCATCGTTACTTTTGCAAAAGTATCCTAACTCAGACGACTCGAAAATCCCCCCAAATAATCAAATTCAAAGTTCGTTTTCATCGTTTATTGCTGTGACGGAAATAAATTATAAATAATGGCCGTATAAAATGGAGACACGTACCAAAAGAAAGAAAGCTGAATAAACTTTTATATTATTGGGGGATATTGTTTTCGAACGGAAATTAAGAGACTTTTGATGAACAAAAACAAACTTTGCATAGTCCTGTAGTGATAAACAAGCCGTCTCCTTGACGACACAGTCGATCGTTAAAGCCGAGCTCATGCATTAAATTGGGAACTTAGACCCATTGTAATTAATTAACGTAAGGAGATAAGGAATAAATTGTTATTGTAATGGAGAATTCGCAGAGACAAACGCACGTCCATGTACTGTGTTTCTTGATCGGTGACGGGTTCGCCCATTACATTATATAGGGAACAAAACATCAAAGTATTTACCATTTTATATATCATTGCAGGGAGAGGAAAGGAAAAACTTTCGAGTGGATTTATAGCAAAAATTAGGTTCTAAAGGAAGTTTTCTTACTTCGTGTCTCTCATGATATTCAATAAATTTCATTGAGGCATTTTGTTGATATTCCGCTTATAATTTCAGCATTTAATTACACCTTGATTGGTTTATAATTATAGAAAATATTAGCTTATTAAAGGCGTTATGATCGATTTAAATTAAGATGTTAATGGTGAACATATTATTTGCATTCGAATCGATGCAAGTTCCATCACGCTAGACGGGGGTTTGGATAATATAACAATCATCACGCAATAGCGAAGAAGAAGTGGGGGCCGTGAAAAGGGAATCTGAGTTGCGCAGTAGAGCGGTGGAGGTTGAGAAGGGGAGCGCGGACATCCTGGTTCGTCTATTAGGACTCCGGCTGTCTTCCCAACTACATTAACCGGTGTATCGCCGCCCGAAAAGCTAACGAAGTCGAATCAAGTCGCGATGGCGGACGTAGAGGTACAAATGCAGTTTACGACGACGGAGAGGAAGGTGCGAAAGGTGAAGAAGACGAAACAGCAGCGTAGGGAGAGTTCGGATGTGGACGCAGAAGTCACGATCACGGAAATGGACGGGAAGGACAACCACGTCACTTTCACCGATCAGCAGGGGTACGTGCTGAGTGAAGATCCCTTCTGTGTTTCTCCGAGCGCGCGAAAAAATACAGTGAACTCTCGATCTATCGTTTTCCTTTCCGTATTTTCAAACGATTCCCATCTAGGGTCGTCAAACTTTTCCCGCGGCTAAAGTTTTTCGCTTGTTGCGTCTTTCAACATCTTAAGAACCGAGTTTAAGCCCCATATAGGATTGTATCCGTTTTTGCGGATGAGAAAAAGATAAAAAAAATCGGAACCACCGCCACAATACCTTAATTAAATTACTCTTTATTGACCGTAAGAGTGTTTGTTTTGCTTTCGATACTCTTAATGTCAACTATCTAAAAAATTCGATCCCTGGATTTCATTTTCATTTAGGCGGGATTTATTTTCTTATTATGTTTAATTTCGTGAAATAACGAACCTTGCGATTACGTAGTAGCCTGTCCGAGTCAACAAGCGATCTTTTCTCTAAGCAAATATCTGTCCTCGTATCGATGCCCGCATCTCATTAGTCTTGCTCCGGTGTAACAACGTTACATCGGGAGTACACTGTATTTAAAATTCGCTTTGGCCGCATTTACGACCAAAAAGTGCTCTTGCAATGGTTTTCGTCGAAGGAAAGAATGAGGAGGAGAGAAATCCATGGTTTGGCTGAAAAGGAGAACTTTTTGTGTCTTCTCTCCTAATTATGGAACTGATGTTCCTCCGTTTAATCGGTCGTTGCCTTTCTTTTGGTTGTATTTATCGCAAAGGAAACGTTCGCACTTCTTCTCTGGCTTTCTCCATCCACGGAGCATCGAACCTCTAATTTATTGTTTGGGCGCGGAATATTATTCCATTTGTTGTTAAATTGTACGCCTTCTTTGAACCGGTGTGTAATGCGCTCCGAAAGTTTACTATTATCACAATTCTCATTTTTACTTTGGGTGATTCTTCTTTTGAATTAGTTCAATGCATTCCACTTATAATTCAAGCGTCAATATCAATCGGACATTCTAACAAGGTGCGAATCCGCCATAATTCCAGTGCTCCCTAAGACATGAATCAATCTTTGTTTGGCGTAATCACAAAATAATAATGTCTAGTAGCATTTCGATACAGTTCGGCTGTCTTTATCTCATAAATGCTTTTCTGCTTTTGTACGACAGTACTCCTCAAGTTCAAGAAATACAAAATTTGTTCCTCTAAAAAGTATTACTATTATATTGGGTTCGATGCTCTGATAGCCCCGCCAAAGGAGTATATTGATCTCTCTTCATCAGATATCATGCTCGCTCGAACATGTGCTACTCTTATTCTGTAAACGTACTTTTATTTGCAATAAATCATCCATTTTCCTCTTCTACTAACGCTGCCACGATTCGTTTTGACTTTCTGAGATCCCTCGCGAGAAATTCTTAACTTTTTCTCATTTTCCGAAAAATCACTACATTCGAAAGTATTTTGTTAAAATAAATTTGACGTGGTCGTTGTCGCTAACTTTGCATATAATTTCTTAACTTATATCCTTAAAGGATTTGCGGTTATGAAGGTACTTTTGCTCAAAAGGAGGACTTGATAGATTTCCTTTCTTATCGATGCTCATCTGAGGAAAGTAATAAAACAATCTCTTTGGCATCGAGATTTACGTTGTCGCTGCTTAACATTTGGTGGGATCTGCTGCGGCTTTCTTTTGCGCTTCAGAGGAAAGTTTGGAATGATTCACAATCTCTGCAATCTGCTCCTAACTTTTCTTCAGCTAACATTGCGATCGTTTCCTGAGCACACATATTTATTGTACACAATCAAATGAGCCAACACTACTCCATATTGAATTGTTTCTAATCGGAAAGTACTCTTTCTACATGCAAAATTATACCACTCAGCACGTGCCCCATATTCACGAAGCAAGGTAAATACACAAAGCTACATTTTTACTTATTTTTTCATGTTCATTTTTTACTTGAATTGTGTTAATTGCGAGAATTTTGTTCTGCACAAATTCTTTCCGTACTGCTTTATACCATATGCAATACCTTTCTCCGCTGCACTTACTACTCTTTGCTGTTAATCAAATCGTCTCCTTTATTTGCCTGTGATACGTATTTATCGATAACACGTTCCATCAGACATACTCACTTGTTTCCGTTTTGGAAATTGGATTTAAGATGGTTTTGGAAAATTTGGAAATGGAATGTAAGAATACTTTTGATAATCCTAATCCATGGAAAGAAAATGGATGAAGATTTCTCCAAACTCGGGTTCGATGAGAGACGATGTCTCTTTTATGACTCTGGAGTGAACTCAATTGAAAACCCGAGGAATCTTCATCCTTGGGAAAGATCATTTCGAAAGGAAATCGATTGTTATAAATCAAAATCAGCCCACAGATATCATCGTCATTAGCACCCTTAAAATCAAGTTGCTTTCTCTCGAAGCGTCACCTACTTCAAATGAAACTACTTTTTCACTTTCAAATACGGCATTTCTAATTCCATGCTATTAAAACTATTTTAGAGTAGTCTTGTTTAACTCGGATCCACTCACAGACACAGGAAAACGGATGTCGTCCCACGGCCCAAGTTGCCACATTTCAATATGATACTCTGTCTTTTGATACTTTTGTATCGAAATTTTTAAGTTACCCCGCAAATTAAAATTTGCAATTGTCGCATCGGCGCAGGTCGGATTAAGGACGTGTTTTTTTCGAAGAAATAAAAGTAGGGCACCGCTTCGATGATGCCTTTATCAAATAATTTGAATATAGGATGGCGGAGCCTCAAGGCGGGAATTAATTAAAGTGCTTATTTATCAGAGATTTATATACTCGTATATTCCATTGCTGCGCTATTGAGTGAAACTGAGAAATGCTTGGACGGTTCAGCAAGAAATATCAAACTTAGACGGTTGATATAACCGCCTCAATAGTCGATATTTAAGTATCAGAAAGAGGTATATTTGCCTCAAAATTGAGAATTGGCAAAAATTACAACTATTGGTGGTACGAAAGATAAACAAGTTACTGTATCATCCAAGTATTTAAGTGCCAATCATTTCTGTTCCTTCATTCTGTAAGATTAATAACGAGTAACAAAGGATCGCATATTAGTGATAAAAGATAGCGTTTAATTGGACCCTGTTGTAGCGTAGCTGTAGTAACGTTATCTGTAAAGATGTAGAAATAGTTGAGATTTAATCGTTATAAGTCAGAGATCGAGACGTCGAGTTTGCCACAGTGCAAGGACGCATCTGAAGCCGGTAGGATGATTATTCATTATTAGTCTTGGCCGTCCAATCAGTGTAAATATCGCCCTCGAGAAGGATTTGTCAATATAGTGCAGGAAAATGCAAAATACGCTTTACGGGCACTTCGAGAGGAAAAGTAAAAGTCAGTTTTCCTTAACACATTTGTGAGAACGCATTTGAAAGACGAGCGTAGAATCGGCGGACTAACGAACTAATTTATTGACAACACTTTAGGTGAAGGTAAGCAAAATTTGCAACAAGATGTCACTGTATCTAAAGAAGAATGAAGATAGAAACTTAAAATTACTTCCGTATCATAAGAGTGAATTAGAAAGACGTACCCCTTTGAAAGGAAATAATTGCACTCTACAATAAGACAGTAAAAAAATAAGAAAACTAACACACCAGAGGAGCATCGTTTTTAATATTCGAAACTTGTTTCATACATTACAGTTGAGCCTGGTTTCGTAAGTTCATCTTCACTGTTATTTGCAGTCTGGCAACCAAAGATCTGGTGAAATATTACTCACTTAACTTCGTATGAATATCTAAAGTTTGATTGGACGTATTTTGCTTGCTTCTGATATACTTCACTGTTGCCTGAACATTTTGGAAACGTTTTGATCTTCTTGGTCCTCTTTTCATCTTAATTTTAAATAACAATTAATTGATGCAATCTTTGATTAATGTCATCAATTTTCACCAATCTTTGTTAGTAGGATCGGAAGTTATAATATATGGCAAGATATATCATAATGGTTAATAAAAATAACAATTAATAATAATAATAATAAAACGTCTTTATTGTGGGGCGAGATTGAGACCAGGTGGTCTCTTCTTTCGGCGATCGCTTTACTGCCACGTTTTACGTTTTCTGATGAATTTGTATTCATTATTTTGAAAAATTCTCTCGATTGCTTCATTGTCAAGTTTACTTGCAGATAAGATCCGCTTTCATTTGTTGTTCTCAAAGGATGTTTATTTTCGAAGACGCGTTCGAACGATGGAAATAGATCCGCTTATGCCCTATTTCCTTTTGGTTTTTCCCTTTTCTACCAGACTTCTCTGCCGGCTATTTCCAGACCCGTCTCTTATTCCCTTCTAAACGCGGCTCCACCCACCCGCCAATATCTTCTCGTTTTCCCCTTTTATAGCGTCCATATTTTTGTGTGCGATTACTTACCGCATTCTATATAGAGCTGCCGCCTGAGTAATACTCCCGCTTTAGATCTCTACAGACGCACTCCGTGTCCGTCATTTGGAGTATATCGAATTATCTCTCAATGAACGTCCAATTACTTTACTACGAAACTTTTACCAGTCTGCATTTAAGCGCAATATCTAAAGAGACGTTTTCGTTAAACTGTCGATGTCCCTGCTGCCATACCTTAACGAATGCAAATTTTCTCAGTCGTCTGTTCATACAAGAATCTAAGGGATTTTCTATTTCGGATAGTTTTACGGAAAGCGTTCTGTCTCAATTGAGAGAAATTAAGGGCAAATCGCCGTAAGCCTCATCTTTAGGGGTTTAAAATTCAGTAAGTTCTCTGGCTGATGATTCAGATTCTTTTTGCACTCCCTTCTTTCGGTTTATTTTGAGAGAACAATAGGTCGTGCAGAAAATCGCACAGCCGAGTCAATTGTGGCATTTTTGCGATCTTTGCTCTTTTGGCTCCAAAGACATGAAAATACAGAGTATAACAAGAATCTATTTATTGAAAGAAATGAGTGAAGGCTGCTTGCATACAGGAGGTTATATGTGCAGGGCTTCCCAATAAGAATATCGGAGTTTAAAGATCTGTATATATTGAATTTTCCTAGCATATACAAAAACTGTATATTCTCGTGTTTCCCACATTTTCTATGAATATTCTGTGGCCCCCACTGAAACAGTATCGAGGTGGTATTCAAATAAACTCTCTAACATATCGGGGGTCTCCCGCCAAGTGGACAACGCGTTCGACTTCGGTAAAAGCGGTACCCGGTTTAATTCCCGGTGGGGGCCCACGTGCGAAATGACCTCAGCCGTCGAAGCACTTTTAACAGTACTACTATTACGCTCTGCAGCTGCCATTGTCTTCAACTTCATTTCATCCAGAATTGTTGGATTGACGGATGGAACACTAATCCTTTGACATATCCCCAGAGGGAAATTCCCAGATCTTCCTTCCTAGCGTTGAGGATAGGTCACATTTAGGAAACGCTATAATTAATAGAAACAAAACATTGTTAGCACTAGCACTGAAATAAAACTAGATTAATTCCTCAAGACCCCACTAGGTTACTGTGCAATCTCCGATGAAGCGTCAAGCTACAGCTCTTTAAAACTCCGATATTCTCTTTAGGACACCCTGTATTTCAACAAATTCTTAAGAGACTGTTGCCTGATATCGACTAAAAAATTCGCAGAGGTCACGGTTACGATACGATACTTAAGAAATCTTCTGAACTTTCGGGGCCCCTATCTTTTACAGTAGTAATGGACCCCTGATAAAATCTGAAGTGTGAAAAGACCGCATTAAAAAAGACTCAACAACCAAGCGTATTCCAAATAATCCCCCAAGGTTAACTTAAGAAGGGCCTTTCCACCCGGACACCCCAGAAGGCATTTAAACGGATCGAAAGAGGTAAGAAGATTAGATTAGCTTCGATCTATTATTTGCAAATAGACAAGGAAAGTTCACGTCTCGTAGTTCGCACAATTTCGTGAGTCTCATCGATGAGTATTTTTAGCGTTCTGGAATCGAACCCATGGTCACTGTTGAGTATGTACAAACCCTTGTTGTATCTAGGAAGTAGGTTACTTTCCTATTCCTGGAGTCAAATGGATATATTGTCCAAAAATAGACCCATCAGTGACGAATGTGCGAGGTAAAGCTGCTTGCATGCTGCAAGTCTATATTTAAATATTACCACTAATACCGCTTAATTACTCTCCCATAAGACTTAAATAACTATCTTTTGTTTGATTCATTATAACGTAATGACTCATTATTCTTCCATCACAAGGAATTCTCAATCTTTGAGGCCCCTACTTTGGGGCCTTGGTTATGGACACTCATCAGATCGAAGGAGGGCCTCGGTATAACCTTAGACTGCATTGAAAACGATTCATCAACCGTTGTTGATTTCGGCTGTTGGCCCCAAGTGTACAATATTTCCCTCATCGAGACACAGAAAAAGTCCTTGAAAAATGCTCACGGGGGCCCTCTGAGGGCCCTATAATAAATGGAAAGAAACGATCGTGACTCTCATTTGTTTCAGAAACAGATAACGGCGGAAACTTCACAGCTCTCGTTTCGAGCATTCCCGCCTCCCTGTATTATGAGAGATCATCTGTAACGACCTCGAGTGCCTGATTGGAATATAAATAAGTAAAACCATACCCTCTTTCGTCACGCAGGATTGCAATTCACTGTTTTCGAGAAGTGCTGCAAACATTTTTAAAAAGTTCTTCCCAAGGTAGTTCTTATGAGAAAATTTGGGAGCTGTACTGGCGTAGAACCCAGTATCATTTCGGACGTTGTTATTTCTTAAGCACCTGCAATTATCTATCTCTACTTCCTTTTAAATTATTCCTAAGTTTGTCTAAATGTAAATCTTATGAGTGAGAACAGTTGTTTTATCGTCAACTCAGGATCATTCCATGATTGTCGTTGCAAATTACGTTTACTTCCATTAACTGTATCCTATGTTCTAGTCATTAGTTACGGATGTAGCCAATTAATATCACCGGCAGCGTGTCGTCCGTCGCTATTAAAAATGACCAGCCGTTCAAGCGAAAGAATTGCACGATTCATCCGTGATAAGAGCAAATAATATTAGGAAGTGCCTCCTGTTTTGCCTCCGATAAGCTTCCGGTTTCCAGAAAAATTCTTATCCATACACACACACCATAACGAACTCTCTTCTCAATCTTGAATTCATCTGTTACTTCGTGCAGAATTACAGAGGCTGTGGTGTCCTTTTAGATGCTGCATAAGAGTTGGATGCACTTAGCATTTATCCCTTGTTTCCCCAGTGCATCCAGTGTGGAGGAGGTACTTACCGAGTCAAAGGCCTGGGCATAGTCCACGAAGCAGAGTACTAGTGGTATCTCGTGTTCATTCGTTCTGCTGATGGCTTCTATTAGTGTTTGGATGTGGTTTATAGTTCTGAATCCAGCTTGATCCCTGAGCTGGACAGAGGATAGGGTCCTCTTTAGTCTTTTACCTATTACTCTGATGAATGTTTAGTAAACAACATGAAGGAGGCTTTAGGAGAGTAAATTCTTCAAATCTTCCGTGTTTTCTTTCTTGTGCTAATGGGCAATTCTTGCAAGATTCCAGTTTTTTGGAATTATCTCTTTTTCAGGCAAATAGCGAATAATTGCGCCAATAGGAGAGCAATCTCTGTTCCACCAAGTCTCTGAAATTCCGCCAATACTCCATCTGCTCTTCTCAATTTTTCATCTGTTTGATGGCCTCCGGCACAATGGAAGGTGGACCTAGTGAGTTTTAGCTCTCTTCTGGGATCTCCTCTTTAACATTTTCTGTCTTTTCTTCAAGCCTCTTGGACAAATCTTTCATTTAAACTCCTCAAGTCACCCTTCATTGCCCTTATGATGTACTTGCAACATTCGGAGTTTCGGATTCGGACCATTCGATGGTGTGTCTGAATTCTTCAATTCCTTTCGACATTTCATCATTTGCCAAGTTTTCTCACTGCACTTTCTATCCTTTGGTCTATTAAGTGTGCTTACCACATCTTCTGCCGCTGCCTTCAGGAATTCCAAGGCTTACTGTTCCTCTTCTTGAAGTGCTGAAAACCTATTTCTTAGTTTCACCTGGAACCATCACCGATTTTATTCTAATTGTCTAATACTTATTTAATATTTCCTGAATGTTTCAACTTCTTGTGATCCGAATAAACGACACAGAATCAGGAGTAACTTTGTGGTAATGATTAACGTTAAAATGGAGTTTTTTTCTTGTGATCCATTCGGAGTTGAATATAAATTTCGCATCTTACAATTCTGTGGTCACTATCTGTGCTGACGTTGTTTAAAACATCGATATCTCTGACGCTGTAGAGTTTCTTTACTAGTATGTAGATCTCTTAATTTTTTTGATCCATTGAGACTTTTCCACGTTCACTTGTAGGATTCTTCTTAATATATTTCAGATGTGCAAATTGACGTATTCTGGTAACTCGCTCATGTCCCAGTCCGTATTTTCCTGCGGCAGTATCACCCTCTTCTTGCCAGTATCACCCTCTTCTTGCTTACGAGCGTTAAAATTGCCCATGATGAATTTTTAGTAATGATCCTTCTTATCATGTTCTAAGTCAGGATTCGGATAGTGGTTCTCAATTTCCTCTTCGCTGCTTCGTTGGTACGTAAACTTGGATAATCTGAACAGAGTAATGCTCATTTATCTTGAGTATGAGCTTATATACTCTGTCAGATACACTTTCTATTTTCTCCTCATTATTTGTCCATTTTTTTGTTGATTAGGAAGCCGACTCCGCCAAGTCTTTCATCCTTTCTACCCCAGTGACAAATGCTCTTCCTCGAGTGTCCTCTGATTTTCTTCTTACTTCACTGAGTCCGATGACATCCCATTTTATCTTCTCTGCTTCATTGAGTAGTTCCAGGAGTCGATCTTCACTCTTCAAGCTGCGATAGTCGTAGGTTGAGAAGTGTAGAGCGTTAGTTCTTTTCTTCATGATGGACTTCTGTAATGCCACCCATACCCGGATATCTGAATGGGTGGTTCTTTTACGTCCGGATGAATTCCAATTACCGAAGCTCACATCTGAAGACACCCTTTCGACCCGATTCGGCAACCAACTATGTATGTATGGATATATGAGTGGCGTAGCCAGGATTCGTCTATTAGGGAGAGCCATGGAGTAAACACAAAATTGCCCACAATCCAGGGGCTGGAAAATTTCACTCAGAGTGTATAATAAACAGAAACATTTACATGTATATCATGCGAATCTGCAATGGCGTGTGTTAGTGAGAAATTTAAAATACGTTTTGGTATTCATTGTTCTTATGTAAAGACAAATGAGCATTTAGGAAGCTATAGTTTGTTCGATTATAGAATTGTTTTGAAAATTAAGAAAAAGAAACAGTTCCTAAAAGGCATTTCAATTAAAGATTTGGTAAAGAATAGCTAACGAAGGCCAAAACAGAACATGTTGATTTATTGAACTGCTACAATCCAAGTGTTTGAATAAATTGAATTGTGAATGAATTGAATAAGTGAATTGAAAAACCATTTAAGAGAAAATCCGGAGAGATCTGGGTGCCAAGGAAGTAGTTTTAGTATTGGTTTTCCCATTCATTCTGTTCGCATAAAGCGATATTTTTATGCATTATTTTCATATTGCAGGGAATATTTTGTCAATTATAATTATGATATGAACATTCATAAAAACTTTCTGATATTCAATTTTAGGCCATTAGGTTAGTTAAAAAATACTATCTTCCAATATCCGTTAATTCTCCTTTTAAATTCCAAACGTGTTCTTGTAGGATAAAAATGTGAGTTCGGCATCATATAACTTGTACATATTCTAGTTTCCCTTGCAACTTTGTTCCACAAATTCCGGCGAATATGATAAAATTTAATCATAAATGCCTTTTCCTTGCCTGCAGTTTACTTCTTTGGTGCACTTTACTTCCTATTTACTCAATTACTTCCTATTACGTGACAGAACTTAGATATAAGTGTTTCCTCTCCTTA
>KZ308892.1:550107-575258 GCA_000376725.2 Ladona fulva | reverse complement strand
GACTCCAATTGCGGACTAACAAACAGACACACAAACCCACAGAATTTCTGCTTTATATATATATATAACGATATGTAACGCAAGTGTGAGGAGACACTTAGCGGAAGAGTAATTATGATGGTCATGAATGAGATGATTATTAATTAACCGAGTTATTTGAGCTTAGGGGAAGCAGCGTCTGTCTTACCTCCCGAAGACACAGTTATGCTTAAAATGATAAAAATATAAATTTTTATCCCGTTCTTCCTAAATTCGAACTCATCTTCGTCAGTTACTCCATCAGTATTCTGTCTTAGTTTAGTTCTTCGAGAGAAAAGCTGTGAATTGAAACTGACGTTCTTATTTGTCAATTATCAACAAAATCGTTCTGGCAAGAAGTGTTTCTGAATAGGTATTTCTAAAATCCAAGATGATTTATTATAGCAGTAGAGACTTGGCCTGCCATTTATAATAGTAGTCATCTCCGTTTATTCTACGTAAGCAATGAAGATAAGATAGATAATGAATTGAATTAAATATCGGACAAAGCGGGAGGAATTTTACTATCCAAGTTAACGAATATAAATGTCTCTGTTCATTCAGCCCTTTGGTCTTCTTCTTGGTCTCTTCACATCTCTTGGTGTCCAGCTGAGAACTGCTGATGTCCATCGGTTGTCGTTTCTCCTTGCAACATGGCCTGCCCACATTCATTTCAGTGATCTTACCTTATCTATGATGTCTGTCACCTCTGTCGTCTTCTTCACTAAGGTGTTTTGTTTCCTGTCTCTTCTTGTGACTTCTTCTCTTCCAAGCATACACCATTCCACACTTCTTTGTTTAGTCTGAAGTCGCAGGCTTCCTCCGATGGCACTCCAGCCTAGTTTCATTCTTCGATTCACTTCATTAAGTTTTTCTCTCCTGTTGTAAGCAGTTGTCCCAGGTAAGTGAACAAACATCAAGGGGTCACAAATGCTATCTGATAGAATTTCAACCTTTACAGTATCAAATGCTGTATAGTTGTTAATGTGTGTAGCTATAACATAATTTGTTTGACTTAAATCCATTTTTAGATGATCGGTGAATTTTATAGAATTAGTTGAGTTGGTTATTGCTTCGTTGTGGTGTACAGAGGAGAACGAAGAAGTAGTTGATACCGGAATTAAAGAGAGTAGGAAGGGCCTTGGTTTCACTAATTCGGGTCCAAAGAAAAGGGAACGGACATAGAAAGAGATCGGTACTCAAATGTGGGTCTCCCAGTTACCGGTTGGTTGATGTATCCGTTGATGTGGCCGGTTATTGGGAGAATCGGGTTCGAGTCCCGGTCCCCATTGATATTTCTTTTGTCCATCTCTCTTGGAAAATTTCCTAGGCCCACACATTTACGTATAAAGTGACCTTTAACGTTTTTCTTTGGCTCGCGTTATTTTAGAAAACGTAAGAATATTTTGAAAAATAAAATGCTGTATGTAATTTTTTAATTTTTCTTTCTCAGGATCTTTCTTACAAAGACAAGCATTGGCATGAAGCGTGTTTCTTATGCACCAAATGCCGCGTCTCTCTCGTCGACAAGCAGTTCGGTTCGAAGGCGGACAAAATCTACTGCGGCAACTGCTACGACGCTCAGTTCGCGTCTCGCTGCGATGGCTGCGGAGAGATCTTCAGAGCTGGTGAGTGAATGCCAACATCCGAATGTCATTACAATCAACGTGTTTTACTCGGAATATTTGACAAATCCACTATTTCGGCCTTTGTGGTAACTCTTCATGATGAAAGAGGAATGAGAACTACTTATAGAGGTTACTACAGGTTTTAATACACACGACCTACTTGGGATGAAGACGCTTCGAATCGAAGCATAGGTTGTATGTATCTTGTATAAGTCGTTCTTATTCCTCTTTCATTCTCTAATTTGATTGCTTTCAAAAACCCTTACGTTTGTCTAACGTTCTGCTCACACATTTATCACCCATTTTATATGTTCCAAAATTCCCGAACACCAACATATTGAACAAATAATTGTTATCACTCATTGAATGTTAATGACCAGTCATATGTCAGTGGCTTCTATTGAACATATTTTTCCAAGTTAAGCTTAATAAAATTCGTCCTAAAACGATACAATGAAGAAACGTTGAGCGTATATTTTGGAATAGAAATCGGTAAATATTAGAAATAATACCATAATTTGAGAGAAAACAGCCTGGGAAATTTCCATATCCATTTAAAATAAATAATAGTTTTATTCACATTGTAGGAATGTGTCTATTTAAATTATAGAATTTTTATTAAATTTTGATTGTATACCAAACGACTTATATAATTTATATTGCGATTATAAAAGTAGAAATATCACAAATACGGAAAGTCATAGGAAAAAGTTTTGTTAGAGCCAAAATAAAATACTTTACCCAAAAGCATTTCATTTGGGACCTCCATAATTGTAAGGCCGGCCCTGTACGCATCGCGTGGGCATAGGAAGCGCGTAAGGCGCTCATGTGCACCAGGGCTTCCCGTGCTAAAAGGCCTCGCGTATAATGCATATTTTTGGGCTGAATTTACTAGTTGAAATTACCTGGAAGATGGTTTGGCATTGACAGACTCCGTTTATTAATTGGGAGGTGGTATTGAAAATAGATTCTTTAGATTTAAAATGGGTAGGCTATGGGCAAATCTTCGTCTTTCCACATGCCATGGAACCATTATAGTTCATTCAAATCGACCATAACAAATTTGTCAAGGTTATTGCAGTTGTAGTGAACGAAGCAATTACGTCGCGAGGACTTCAAAACAAGAATACCTCTTGATAGAGGAGATAGAAATAGAGAAGCGAGAAGCTGTGTCAGTCGTAAAACACTGCAAACACACATGATGCAATCAGAGATGTAGGAGGTCTATTAATTGTAGAGCATTGGGCGAAATCGGACATCCAAAATGAAATCCTTGTACTTCTCATCGCCCAGTTGGTGACTTCTCTTTTAAAAGCATAACCCAATCACTCACCTTCTCTATTTTCTGTTCTCTTTCTCTATCACCCAACATATCTTTTCTTGCATATGACTCCCTTCAGGGAAACTACTTATTTGCCAAATTTGCGAAATACAGTAGCGTCCGTTATAACGAGAGCTGACAAACATTGGAAAAGTACTCTTTATAAAGCGTACTCGTTATAGACGATTTCTAATAAATGTCCGTCCTCTTGACTCGGGAGAAGTCTCTAATCAAAACTCCCTGAAGCATTTTTGCCGAGGAAGGCGAGTTGTGGGAAACAAATGCGTGAATTACATAGGTGACGATAATTTTTGCATTTAATTTTTTTTCTGCTCTTTGAAGAGATAACGCGCCTCAGATTACCGTTTCCTTGTCGGACTTCCTCTCTCACGTCAATTGACGATTCCGAGATATGTCTCCTGCAACACAAATATAGAAACGTGGCACTTCAGAAATAATCATTCGTTATAATGGACGTATCGTTTTTGGTGTGAGACGGATAACGGCCAAAAAATCACAAAACGCAACTCTCGTTTTTTACTCCTTATAACGGAATTCTACTGTATCTTACGTTACTCAAAAATGCTTCAATTCAGATTGATGAACTTATCTAATGTTTCTAAACTCCATGTTGTAATACCGAGAGGCTCTTCTCTACTCTTAACGGTATCAGCATGGAATATGTAGGATCAGCAAAAAATTAATATTTTCTGCAAACTTCTCCGACACTTCCCCAATTAATCATCGTATTCTGACAAATACAGGATACAGTGGTCATGTTTTATTATACTTGGAGAAATTTTCTTCTTATGCGTCAATCGATTGCTTAGATCTCCGAAATTGTACACACTGGCTATGTCCAATATTTTAAATCAACCTTCTTTTTATTTCACTTCAACCTTTCCAAATCCAATTTAACCTTTTAAGTTCCAGTGGCAAACTATGGCAGTAGCTAACCCTTCATCTTATCAACAATTAATTTTAAAAATAGGTTTGGAGGTGTTTGTAAACAGATGAAAATTTCTAACGATAGAATAGCAAACTTTGCAAGCCAATTGGTTATTCAAAATCTTACATAACTTTACCTTTAGGGGTTTAACTTATCAGGAATCGACGCAAGATCTTCAAGTTATTGCGACCGTGATTCATTGGAGTGTTAGCGATTCTGTAATTGCGTTTAAAATGCGTATTTTAATGACTTTGCAATAGTAACTTTTGTTATTTGGTAAGATCATCCTCAATTCAGGTTACTTTGTCGATGCTTTAAGTTAAACAATTTGCCTATCGTAAGAACAAATTTTTTTGTGGTATTTTTTGTGTTCAGAGGATTTGAAGCTATGAAATTGATAACTGCATTTCATATCAAGGAATGAAAGAATGAATAGAAAACAGTCATCCTACGATATCAACCAACAGATGAATATTAGGTCACTCAGATTATCTTCGCTCATACACTTTTACTGTTGCAGTACAATACATACATTTCCTTTTTGGTAAAAATTTCCAAATGGTTATTCTATTTTCCTTTTTCTCCCCATGCACTGATAAATAATTTGATGTATCCTCGCCTCGTTTATCGTGACAAAGCATTATATGTCTCTCTTCTGATTAAGAAGAGAGATTCAGTCCTCCTCGGTCTATCCTCGGTCATAAGTGTGACCCTATGATATCTATATCCTATTTTGAATGCTGGAATCACGGAGAACTGTCTCCTTTTCAAAAAGATCATTGTCTTCTTTCGTTCGATACGGATTTCCATTTGCGTGGGCTCGGCTTTAAAATTCGCCTTGGTCGTCAAAGGGTCGAAATTGCACAAATATTTTTATTTCTGTCCATGTTCTCGCAATTTTGATTCTAGAAAGTTATTCCTCGGTCAAAATAAGATTATTCCTCTTTTCATATTTATTTCGATTTCGTAGGACCATTATTTCTAATTTATTTCTGCCAAAGAAAAACGGCTGCAATCGATCAAAAATGACTTTACATGCATTTCTTATGGAACAGTCTCATGTCATCTGGGATCGAACCAAGAATACCTTGGGTATAAAAATTTCCAGGTGTAAAAGGTCCGTTAGTTCTATATGGGCCATTCCATGTCAAGTGGACCAACGGTCCCCGCTCGACCATCACCGATTTCAATGAAATTTTGTGTGAATATAACTTCATATCCTCTATGAACATTTCCCAAGTTCTACATCCATCGATGAAATGTTTGCTGAGATATAGTCATTTGTTTGACCCCCTACCACAGCCTTCTACAGTTAGACATCGATTTTTAGCAACTTTGAGACACCTTATTTCAGGCATTATTCCGTTGAGCAAAACAAAACTTGGCATTATTATACAATCTATGTTGCTCTATTACACAAAATAATAAGACATATTTTATGAGCGAAATCTGCGAAGAACATTTGAAGCAAAATCGGCCCATAAAATTATGGCTCGAAAAAAATGTAAAGTTTGGCATTTTATATCTTTTGAAATAAACATCAGATAAACACGAAACGTTGTGCCTTATAACTACTCCATACAAAGTGTTTGAATAAAAAGTTTCATTTTCTTAATGCCGTCCGTTGGTTGAAAAATTGAATGTAAATGTTGCGATTTTCGTCACGACGCCGAAAATATGGTATATTCAGCTCACATTTACATAAAAGACCCTCTCGTGACTCTTTCCGATTTTCTTTATATAAAAGAGCATGCTGTTATCCCTCTAAAAATGTAGACTTGTATCTCAGCAAATATTTCATCGATGGATGTAAAACTTGGGAAATGTTCATAGAGGATATGAAGTTATGTTCACACAAAATTTCATTGAAATCGGTGATGGTCGAGCGGGGCACTTTTCTAAAATTGGTCCACTTGACATGGAATGCCCCATACGGAATCCATTAATTTCATGTTTCTATTTATTCGGGAAGTGCCTGAAATTAATTTTCCTAAATCGCTCACATGCATTTCTCTTGGATAGATAAATATAGACACGCTGTCGATTATTGCATAAGATGATGAATTAGATATTTTTTACAAAATCAATGAAGTATTCATGGTGTGGTTTTTCCGTGGTTGATAGCACACCAGACTTTGTTTTGAAACTGCTTCTGCGCTCATCTTTAGAAAGTCCTGTTTTTAGTAAGGTTCTTAAGATATTCTTCCTCTTCGAGATGTGAATCATTTTTTAAGATTCTCTTTGGAAGACATTCCGCCGGCGGATGCCATAAATACAAATTAATACGGAGATTTTAAAGCAATATGACGGTGTGTGAATGATAAACGATCCCGACGCCGTTGCTGATATTCCCTCGACTATTTAACCGTTACCCTTAGTTCTGTACCCTTTCGACGAACAACTTTTAGTGTACCCCTTGAACATTGGTCTGTTCTCTATTTCCCAACTGCCCTCTTCATCACTCCGGACTCTTTATCCGGTAGTTTCTGCTTGCTCGACAGCGAGCAATAAAACCAGAATTGAAATACTCTTGAAAACGCAGTTGTACATACATACATAAATAGACTTCCAATGATCAAACTGTAAAAATGTAATTACAGTATAAAGTATTACTTTTGAGTAATCCTCGTGATGTAAATTTTCAGAAGAAATAAACCTTGCAATGAATTTTCTAAGGTAGGATGGATCGGAATCCGTTTTGAAGAAGGCTATCGCACGTAGTGTTTAAATGTTAATTAGGAGCCAAAATACCGGAACCTCAACGACAACCCGCAAACTGAATTATATTAATGTCATGGAGGAGTCATGTTTTATTAGATTATCCATTTCGGCATTCGAGCTATTGTTACCGTTATCAAATACCTTTCCAAAATTTGGAGCTGAAATCAATCGGATGAAGTCAGGTTAACGCAATGATATGATAATTTTTTCATACGAATCACGAATTTGTGAATGTAAAGGGATTAGAGGTTTAAAAACACTCCGTAATCCGTATGTCGGGAGGCGAAACTCGGCCGGAAGCTTCCGTTTGTCTCTAAACGCGAGTTCCGCCTGCCGACGTACGGAGTGTTTTTAAACCTCTAATTCATTAACAGCCGTGTTCCGACTTTCTTTTATTTCGTGTCAAGGGATGCAACTATTTATGCGATGGTTATGAGCATAAATTACCATCACTGCTTCAGATTATAGGATTTTTGAGCACTGCAGATATTTTTTAGGAAAATGAGTAGGTCAGACAGTGGGTTTTTTGGGAACGAAATATTCGTTAACGAGCGAGTAACGGTAAAACCGCGGATAAGCGTGACAAAAGATAAGCGAACTTTACCAATAAACCCAATTATAACTGCAAGCGAAAGTAAAATAACAATTGCGATAGTTAATTGTAGAAGCGTCAAAAATAAAGTATCCGACTTAGAACATCTTATTCGTTGCCACAACACCGATATCATCATAGGTACAGAAAGCTGGTTAAGCGAGGATATAAGCGACAACGAAATATTTCCAAAAGATTTCACGATCTACCGTCGAGATCGTATAGAAAGAACAGGAGGTGGAGTCTTTATTGCGGTTAAATCTTCTCTCCAGAGTAGAGCGCAGGTCTCGAAGGACAGTGATATAGAAAGCGTCTGGTGTACCATAAGTCAAAAAAATAAGCCTAACATCAACGTATGCGCGTTTTACCGTCCACCAAACTCCCCACGACAGGTTTTGCGAGATCTTAGCGATGAAGTAAATTTCTATACTAGTAAGAATAATCAAAGTATAACGATCATAGGGGGTGATTTTAATCTTCCGGATATAGACTGGGAAAATAATTGCATAAAGAAAAGGGCCCGGGACTCCGATTCGTGTAGAACGTTACTAAATATGCTTCAATAAAACGCATTAAGCCAAACAGTAAAATCTCCAACTAGGGGTGAGAACATACTCGATCTATTCCTAATTAACTTCCCTGAGCGTATCAAGAATATTTCGAATGACGAGGGTCTTGGCGACCATAAAGGCGTATTCATAGATATCGACATCAAATTAAGCAAACATAAAAAACCAAAACGTAAAATCCATCTCTTTTCCAAAGCGAACTTCGAGGAATTTAACGAAAAATTAAATACCGATTTCTACTCATTTAAGTCGCGCGTATCACAAATGTCCACCGAAGAAACTTGGAAAATTTTCGTCGAGATTATGCACAATTACATAGACATTTATATACCATCAAAATATTCTAATCACGATTCCGAACCTAGATGGTATGATCGCGAGGTTAGAAAGACTCTTCGCAAACAAAGAGCACTGCACGGGAAATTAAAGGCCATAGAGGGAATAAACCAGTCTGATTCGAGTCCTAGAAAAGCATTACTGCTACAGAAACATAAGAAAGCGAAATCCGACACCAAGCATGCTATGCGTAACGCCCTCAGCAATTTTAAGAAAAAATTTCTTGGGAAATGCTTAGAAGAGGACCCCAAATGTTTCTGGTCCTACGTTAGAGATGTACAGGGAAAGATACAAACGGTAAGCTCGTTGAGAGATAGCGACGGAAATGTAACCTGCGATGCGAAGAGGAAAGCGAATATATTAAATATCTTTTATCAAAGCGTATTCACGGGCGATAGTTCCAGAGATACCCTTCCGGAGATTAATACGCTCTCGTCAATGGAAAGTATATGCTTTACTGAAGATGGAATTGCAAAACTCTTACGTAATATTAAGCCAAACAAATCGCCAGGTCCAGAGGGTATTCCGGCTAGAGTATTGAAAGAAATGGCAGAAAGCGTCGCCCCTTATCTCAAAATTATATTTACCAAGTCCATGCGCGAAGGTAGAGTCCCAGTAGATTGGAAGTCAGCGAATGTTACGCCCGTTTATAAAAGTGGATTGAGGGAGAACCCAGGAAATTATAGGCCTATCTCATTAACTTCACTCTCCGGAAAAGTAATGGAGCACGTCGTTGTTAGCTCACTTATGAAGTTCTTAGATAGCAATCGTTTCCTCAGTAAGAACCAACACGGATTTAGAAAGAACCGATCATGCGAAACCCAACTAGCTCTATTCGTCCACGATATCTTAAAGTCTGCCGAAAGTAAAAAACAAGTGGACGCTATTTTCCTTGACTTCAAGAAAGCTTTCGACAGGGTCCCCCACTACAAATTAATTTACAAACTAAAATTAGCAGGTATCAACAAGGAAATAATTGAATGGATAAAGAATTTTCTACACGAGAGAGAACAGCAAGTGGTACTTGATGGCGTTAGTTCGAATAAAGTCAGAGTCACTTCAGGCGTACCCCAAGGCAGCGTAATCGGACCTTTACTCTTCCTCATTTATATCAATGACCTAAGCGACAAGATCGATAGCAATGTGAGGATATTTGCGGATGATTCGGTAATATATAGAGAAATATCAAGTGACGAAGATAGTGCTTCACTCTCAAACGACTTAGCTCATATACAAATGTGGTGCGAAAAATGGCAGCTAGATCTTAATGTAGATAAATGCTCTGTAGTAAATTTCTTCGAAAGGAAACAATTGAGTCAGAACCGCCCGTACAAAATTAGTGGAACGAATTTAAATGTAGTCGACTCAGTAGAATATCTTGGAATCACCCTAACCAATAACTTAAACTGGAGCACACACATTCGAAAAATATGCGGTAAAGCAACTAAAAAGCTCGGTTTTATAAAGCGTATTGTAGGTAGATGCGATGAAAAGGTTAGAGAGCGATGCTATTTTACGTTAGTTAGGCCCCATCTGGAATATGCGGCGAGTATATGGGACCCAGCGGATGAAACGAACTCTCGCGAACTCGAGAAAGTGCAGCGTAAGGCGATACGTTTTGTTAAAAAGTGCTACGATAGAGAAGCAAGTGTAACGCAAATGCTCACAGACGCAGGTTGGGAATTCTTGAAAGAAAGGAGATTAGAAGCTAGGCTGCGATTGTTAGATAAATTCAGAGGAAATACATTTTCGGATGACGTAATTGATATTATGCGACCCCCCTGCTACTTTGCCCGATCCGACAGTGAGCGTAAAATAAGAGAAATAGACGCGAGGACAAGTCGTTTTAGAGACTCTTTTTTTCCGCGAACGATACGCGATAATAATAAATTAAAAAAGTAATTCTACTCTTGGTGTTTACACCCCCTGCCACACGCCGGAAGGCGGCTTGCAGGGTACTTATGTAGATGTAGATGTAGATGTAGATTATGAGATTTGGATTTTGATTTGGAAGAAATCTCTGTGCTCACGTCCCGGCTTCCTTAGAAATTCGCGGGATTTTCACAGCGTCTGCGCGTAGTTCGACACGAACGGCGGTCCCTCGTAGTTCGGAAACCGGCCGTTTGAGGGTGCTACTGCCATGTCAGTGTTTCACTTTCATATTCGAAGTCGCGCTCTCTCTCCGCCAACCGTTTTACCTCGACATTTCATTGATTTATTTGATAATTTTGATGTCAGCGATCGTTATTATATCTCAGTGAGAGACAACATCAGAAGATGTAAACGCTTAAGTGTATGAGAGTAAAACTATGAGAAGCTAACGGTACGTAAATGTCTCCTAAAAGAAACGAGTATCTATGTTGTACAGTTGAAGGAAACTATAATTATATCGTAAAATATTAATTGGATAATTTACTTTTTAGCGTCGAGAGTGCAGAATCAGTCACTGGCCAACTTACAATCTACAGCTATGCACTGCACTATGTACCACTTCCATCGATTCCTGCGTTTCTTAGACATCGATCGTGGCAACTCATTCCAATAATTTAAGAGTTTAGAAAAGATGTTTTCCTGAACTGCGACTCGATGACGGTGTGCGAATTGGAAGAAAAGGGAATTTCCGAACGAAAGCACTTCCCCAGTATCTTGGAATGGACGGACCTTAAATGGACACAGGTCTATATTAGTCCTTACGCCCGCCCACCTTCTTATGCAATTTTACAGCGCATGACGTCACCAGCACAGTCGTCACCGCCAAATCGGTCGCCTTCAAGGCCCACTCAGCGATGGGCATCTCGGGAATTATCATTTTTAGAGAAATTTATTCATCTTTATGAATCGATATCGAGTTCTAGATAGGATGTTATAGAAATGCAGTTCTGTTTGAAAACAAGAGCTTTTAGCGAAGGTTTTCGATTCTTAATCCTCCGCAATCAGGGAAACCGAAGATCGCTTTTGAAAGCGCTTTCATTCTGACTTTACTATAAGTTGCCATTTTTAAGAGCATATCGCGTGTATAACGCAGATGTGATTGGGATGTCTCTTGAAAAGTCCCTTTTCGAGGATTTCTCACTTCGATGTATGGACGTGGCCTCTGGTTGTTGTAAATCGAGTTGTTGGAATAACAGATAATATAACATTGAATAAATGGCTCGAAATTCTTCCTCAAATGCTTTAGTTCTTAAATATCAGTACAGATATTTATAAAACAAGACGCGACACATGAGTACACCATAGTGCTTTGGGCTAATTCCTCCGAAAGTATTTGCTCCGTACTTCCAGAGTGATTCTTTATACAGATTTCTAAGTCATATTATAATTCAATTATATGATTAAAAACTTATCGGTAACGCGAATAATATATTATGTATTTTATTATTCTCCTCATCAATGTCTGCTTTATAAACGATAGTTACATACATACATGAGTAATACAACAGATATCTTAACTATCACAGTGTTTAAAATGTCATTTTATATGACGTTTATTGTGCCTGAGAAATCTCAAAAACTTTTACGGAGTACTTATCTAGAAATTTACTACAGAATAAACGTGCAGCTCCCACTTTACTGTCTCATTATTAAAAAGCAGAAGTCGAATGAAATATGCAAATCTCAGACTCAGTTGTCAAATAGATTCAGAATAATAATGCAGATCATAAAGTATTGTGAAGCGATGACCAGCGGTTATCTCTTCATAATTCAGCCGCGTCAACCACATTTGATGATTTTGCTGTATGATATTGCAAACTATATTCATAATGAAGCAGAAGAAAGATAAAGGAATGAAAATTAATGGAAAAATGTTACTTACGAAAATTATTGCTTATAACTTCGTTTCCGTCGTCTAATACATTTGTCTTCAAAATATTCTATACTTAGATGTTGTGAAACAGTTGTAAACTGAAAAATTGTTACACTTAAGGAAGTCTTTTGCGGAGCCTCAACTAAAGTAAAAACGAGCTTTCTTTTGAAACGAGTTAATGTTTATCACAAATTGCATAAATTACTTTCTTGAATACATTTCCAATGTAGTGAGGAAGTCAAAGGTACCCATTTTTCTCAAATATTAACTTGTGTCCGTTGAACAAATGTCCATTACTACACTATACATATAAGAACTATGTTTTGGGAACCTTATACCTTGGTTGATTATGTTGTGTGGATATATCGTTTTACAGGTAAAGAAGGAATGAATAAAACATTAAAATTAGATCTTCGATACCCTGATCTTGAAGATTGTTTCATACGTTTCTCCTTTTAATATTTTCTGTTGCAGCAGTTTAGTGAAGCAATCTTCTTTTACTTTGGCCTTTATTAATGACACTTTTTCTAACATGTCCTATCAGTGGCATACTTCTTATACGGAGAACCAAGTTTGCTTTACATTTTTACATAATACAATCCCCAGCGATTGACTACTTGTTCATTGACAACTTTGAGAAAGAGACGCTCAAGCCCAAGTGTTATTTCCAATATATTGATTATTCCCCTTCCATAGGCCGGAAGGCGGCTTGTAGGGTACATTTGTAGATATAGACGATATATTCATAATATCTCTAAATGTAAAGGCGAACATTTCAGAGTTTCCAGAGCACTTAAATAGCAGACACCCGAATCAGTATGGAAATGGAAGAATTGGGACGCCTACCCTTCCTCGAAGGTGCCAACACGCACCAACTGTATGTGAATGGGGTGAGTGGCCCACCTGAGATCGATCCTCTCGAGAGCACGCCATTTACAGAAAGTAGAGTTAAATATACTAAAGGAGACTTTCCTACAGATCGGGTACGGGAACAAACAAAGAAGTCAATTTGACCTCTAAAATCACCGTAATGACGACAAGGAGAGCGACATTTATGAAAGATAAAGAAAGACCCGTAACAACTGCCTCCATCCCATATCACGGAAAGCAAGAGTAATCTTAGGAAAGCCCAACATCGGGACCAGACAAAAGTTGGTAGTTATTTATCCAAAGTTAAAGACAATGTCGGACTAAAAACTCTCCGGGTCTTTTGCGAATGTGGAGAGGTATATGTGGTACAAGCTGGACGAACCGTAGAGACGAGAATGTAGGAGCCTAAAAGAGATGTCCAATTGAAGCAACTACAGAAGTCGACAATCGCCCTAAGTCAGGGTAACAAGATCGTTTTCGATGAAGTTAAGGTACTGTGTAATGCCCCAAGATTCTGGGATAGAATCGTAAAAGAAGCGATTCAAATACAACTAGTAATCCTTCCCTTAATTTGTTATTCAGTTTGCTATTACTTAATAAATAGAGGAGGAAATCGTTCTATCGTGTTCGCTTAATTGCTTAGGGAGATTCGGCAATCGCCTTCATTTTTTTCTCTAAAATGTATGAACCCTTCTCTCAAACAACTACGTATATAATATATTTTTCTTGTTACGCAAGAAGGCAAGATATTTACCCAGCTCCATATTTTAATTCAAAGGACGCCTTTTGTAGAATGGCTTTCCTCAACTTTATTTGAAATTTTATTTGCGCTTTTCCTATTTCTTTTGATTAATAGCCCAATTCAATTATTGTTATGGACAATTTTTGGTATCGTTGATGTTATTACGACGAGGCAAGGGAGAATTTAGAGCAGTGTTCCCCAATTGTTGGGCCGGTACGGTGGCAATCTTTTTATTCTATTTGTTTCGTTCTTGATTCTTGAGTGCGATAAAATTCTTCATTCGAATTTATATACACTGAGCACGATTCACGGAGTAATCGAGCGATTACTCCGTGAAACGTGCTTTTTAGAAACGTGATTTTTTTAAGATGGCGTCAACAGGAGATGTTGCATCGATGTTTTTGGTGTTGAACTGAAGTGATGTGACTCGACTGCCCCTCTTCCTTCATTCGCTTCAACATTGTGTTTAAGACGTCATTTGATGATAAATTTCTTCTCCGAGGTCGAGTGTTATCGTCCGGACGCTAATTAAGTGTGAGCGTCGCCGCCGATGAGATCACTTCTATTTTCACTCTATCCTTTACGTGTTTCGCGCTTCGGCTATCTATAACATTTATATGCTATATAAGTATGAACAGACAGACTTTTACATTTGATATTGATTAAACCGACCCTTTTTTGGTCAGGCCCGAGCGAGCCTTTTTCATTTTAAAAGTTAATTTAAAAAAAAGGAAAGAGTTGACTGTTGGAAATGTTGTGGCGTCATGAGGTTGATGAAGGAAAACCCCACGCAGAAAGAAAACGTCCACAGAGAAGGGGTCACAAACAGCGGAAAAAAGAAAATAATAAAAATAAATGCAATACAAAATAAATATCAAAATACTAATTTCAAAGATACAAAGAATATACTAAAAAAGGGATTTCTTATATTTTTATTGTTAGATTTATTTGCAATTAACTGCTTTAATTCATTGACCTCATTTCCTCTGCTGCGATTCGTGCTATCAAATCTTCATTGACTTTCTATGTACTTTTCGCTTCCATACTCTATAATCGGTGTCCTAAACCTTTCCTAAAATGAATTCCTTTCTCTTGGACCGACACCCACTGTTTTAACTTTCCCAATATATTTCTTATCAAAGAACAATTACAGCGACCGAATTTCGAGTCATTTGGAAAAAAGCCTGAGAAATTTTTACATGAAAATCACTCCCTCTATTTATATATAAAATGATAGTTAGTCTTGTAACCGATAAAAACTAGAAATCGGCGCAATTCATTCCAGCAAAATGCGTACCATTCTTTGAAACATGGGATCGAATTCATCGCTGGGATGGTGATGTCATATTTCGTCGTTTTTACTCGTTGGGGCGTATACGACGCATGAAGAACTATGTCTTGTATGTTTTGTTTATATCTTCCAAGTTGGCTTCGAAGAGTATTATCTCATCGCAAAACGGAGGTGACGGGTTTATCTACTCCCCATTTGTCTGTAGACCCTTTTTCTCCCTGTCTAATGTTTTGAAAACTTCCTCTAGAACTGCTGTGAATAAGATAGGTGATGGGTAATCACCATATCGAACTCCCTTCTCAATCAGGAATTCATGTTTTTTCATATAGCATTACAGAGGCTGTGGTGTCCTTTTAGATTCTGTCTAAGAGTTGTACGTAATTAGCATCTATCCCTTGTTTCCCCAGTGCCTCCAGTGTGGAGGAGGTACTTACCGAGTGAAAGGCCTGTGTATAGTCTACAAAGAAGAGTACGAGTGACATCCCGCATTCATTCGTTTTGCTGATGATTTCTATTAGTGTTTGGATGTGGTTCACAGTGCTGAATCCCGTGCGGAATCTAGCTTGTTCTCTGGGCTGGTCAGAGGTTAGGGTCCTCTTCAGTCTTTTACCTATTACTTTGATGAATGTTTTGTAAACTACAGGAAGAAAGATTATGGGGCGTAATTTCTTAAAAAAATCCGTGTTTTCTTTCTTGCAATAATGGGCAATTCTAGCATGCTTCCAGTCATTGGGGATTCTCCTCGACAACAATTACGCTAAAATGGAAGCCCACTCCCACGTATCAATCTGTGGGTTCTGAAGAATGAATCATATTATTTGTACATAGAAAAAATGTTTCTCCCAGGGCTCTAGGATATAGAAAAGGGTAGCACGTTCGCTTCTAGTGGAAGCGGTCCCGTGTTCGAATCTTGGTTGGAGCTCATATGTGCGAAATGACCTCAGCTGTCGATGCATTTTAAGCAATGCTATGCAAGGATTTCTGCTGCTGGAAAACGAGAGAGAGAGAAATAAGAAGGAATATTGGGAAAAGTGCAACGAGAGAGAGAGAGAGAGATGTGTAGCAACTTTGATGATCGTAAAATCCATATCGACTTATACAGTTCACGTAAGGTCGTCCGTCTTCGTTGTCTAGACTGATGAGAATACTAGTTAGTTAAGGAGGAGATACTTCTTCTAATTCAAAAGAGTGATACTATAATTGGAAATAGAGAATAAACAATGGACGATTTGCGAATATTAGTGTTTAATTGCATCTGTGGAAGAGAGAAGTGGTGTGAGGCGCGGTGGAGTGCGTGGGGCCCCTCTGCCACCTGAAGGCCAGCCGGAGAGCGGCGCTCTCAGTCTGCACAGAGACGCCGAACAGCCAAGAGAGATCGTGCGAAATGGCGGCGGAAGTGGCTGATCAATTCGAGAGTCGATTGCACATCTCGAAGACCACGACATCTGGAAGACCGGGATCTCCGGGGACGACGACCACCACCAAGACGACTCTGGTGACGAAGACGGTGGGCGAGGATAGAGTGAAAAGTGCCAAGGAAAAGAAAGAAGACGTGGCGATTTTGTCAAGCGTCATTCCTGGCGATGAGTCAACGAGGGTTGGCTTCAGATGCGCTCTCGGGGACAAGTGTCTTCAGGGAAACTGCAGAGAGATCGCTGCAGGTAAACGAGGCGTGCCCATGACACGCATTTTCGTGGTGTTTGCAATTTATGGGAAGATAGTGGGACAGACCCTAATATGACGCCATGCAATACATTATTCGTCGGGAAAACTAATATCATAATAATATGTTGCTTTCGCTCGTCTTTATTCAAACAAAGTTTTATCTTCCTTTCCATTGGGAATTTCTTTTACTTTCCGCTACTTTTATGCACTGTAATATTTCCTAGTTAATGTAACATTATTTGTCTTCTCCCTTGCATTATACCCTCATTAACTTAACTTAAAAATCTCTTTCCTCTCAATATTTGACCCATTCATTTCCTCGGCTTCAATTAATTCAAGGAAAACTCTCTCTCTTACCTCACCATCTTCAGCTCCTCCGCATTTTTTTCTATCCACACAACTTAGTCTTTCTATTCCACGCCACACATCTCCATCGCCTCCAATTACCAATTCCATATTTAAAAAAGATTTATCAATGTACTCTTTCTTTTAAGTCGCTGCTGGGAATTGTAAACCCACCTTTGCCGTATGAATGATAAACATTAATATATTGAATTTCATGGGTAATATTGTGGTATTCCCCGAAGAATTAAATTTTAATATTAATTTGAAACCATAGTTTCGGTTTCCGTCGCGTTCCGGTTTCTCTTAAAATCCCCTCGCCGATTCAACGCTATTCGCGGCCAACTGCAATGTATTATTGTATTATACCGGATAATTATAATTTATACCGGATGTATTATTTGAATTTCGCCATCGATCTTTCCATTAGCAGAGGGACTGCAATTTATCGATGTGTTTCTTTCGTCCACTACATTAAAATCTCCCGATTAGTGGTTTTATCTTTAATTTTAATTTCATATGTTCAAGCCTTTTGGTAAAGTCTGTTACGTTTCTAAATCACTCCATACGCAATAAAAAATTACACATTATCCTTAGGACGATAAGTCTTCAGAATTTACTTTTCTCCATTGTCTCGATTTCCGACGCTATAATATGGTAGATATATGTCCGCAGACATATAGTCACTTCAACATTTTTATTTTGAACAATTTGTATTATTACGAAAGAAAAAATTGAATTGTGTCCTTTTTCAAGAAAAACAATTTGAGTAATGGCAGTTAACAAAAGTGGTAGTAACAAGAAATTCTGTAGCGATTGTTATTATTAAACGTATTCCTGCCTTTTTACCATGTTGTAATATCGTCTCATTGATTGATAAATATCGCACACTTTTCAACGCGAACTATAAGTTGAAATTCGATATCTAAATACGCGCTCCACTTTATCAACTCGAATAAATATGCGCTAATTTGTCGCGAAAGTGTGTTTAAAAAACGCGTTGATAAATCGTATAGATCAAACCGTGTAATTACGCTAAGGACGCTATTTTGCAAGGAGATGTAAATTAAAGAGGATAAGCGCGGATAGAAAATTAGCTTTCGGGTTTGTAATTAGAGCTTTCCATCTTTCGATAGAAAGCAGGTGTTCTTGGAAATCTTTTAATGTCAAACAATTGGGAATTATATTTTAATTTGAATGTTTATTCCTCTATAATGTTTTTCACAGAGCGGAGACTCGTTCGCGTGAACTGTATAAATTCCCGCTTCCATCAATATATAACCAAATCTAACCCACGTTAATCACGTAGTTCTCCTAGCAGGAAATTGAACTTGGTAAAATAAATACCTGGTTCTGTCTTTATCCTAGATAATTAAACTGATTTAATTCCATTATGATTTCCAATGTCTTTATTTAGCTCTTAATGTACCTAACAACAATCTTGGAAGTTACATTAACAAACTAAATGTACTATAGTAAATTCATCGTATTATGAAAACGAGTGGCTGTTAATATAGTACATTGATTTAAAAAATTATAGTTATGATATGATCGTGTCCTTTTATATTATAACCGTTTTTAGTTGCTTCTTGCATTTTATCGATAGCTCTGTGTTCTTCGTTATAATGGTCTTTTCCCCCCTTAGGTGGTCACTGTGGAAAAAGCCTCTTTTACTTCACTTGTTTCTCTAAAATGATGAACTGATCGTCCTCCTGAAGTCCATCCTCACTAAGTATTTAGACACATTCCATTTTCTAAATGTGATTCCATCGAAGCAATTCTTACAGCAGTTGTGGTTGACGGGTAATTCTTAAAAGGTCGAGAACGAAGTCTGAATTCCCGAATTATAAAATTTGGAGTTGGGACGAAGAAAATAGAGAGAGAATTTTCGATCTCTAGTTTTTTCGACGAAGTTAATTTTTAAGAAATCGTCAAGGTAGAAATGCTACCGCTTAATATTTTATCATTCAATACGATACTCATGTGAGACATTGCTAACTCTTTCAACGGGAAGGAAGATATTTTTTTTGATAATAATTTGTGAAGTTACCTTATGTCGTTTCGGAGAATTTCAACGAAAATGTAGACGTAGAATTAAAATAAATAGCTGTCATTACTTCCTCTTAAAAGAGAGCCCAACGAGAGCGAAATTTGAAAAATGAAGGAACTTCTGTCAATGGTCGGTCGGATAGATGTTTTTATTCTTAAGCAGGACTGAATTGACAATTACTTCAGCTTTGTTTGTTGGCCTTTCGTTGAGTGGGCCACGGTCGACCACTCCTAAGGGCGGCCACTCTCCGCTGCTGGAAAGAATTTCTCCGTCCGTTGAAAAAGTCATAAAAGAGAGTGAAAAAGAGCGAGTGAGGGAAGAGCATTGGAGGGTGAGCGACACAAGTGTATGAACTGGTTGATTGTAGTGGATTAAATCTGTAGAATAGAAGGTTTTAAAACATGCTTTATTGAAAGAAAGATTCAAGGAGAGGCAAGTATGGTAAAGTAGGACAATCGCCTGCTTAACCTGAAAGGGAAAGTCATAAATGCGCATCGTCTATGGAATGTGAATAATGCTGTATCGTGAACATGACAACAATTTTAAGAACGAGTTTCTGTTTCGTTTCGATCCATTGGTTCGAACGCCGATGCGGCCTTCAATCTCGTCTGACTGCACTAACTGACTGACTTCGTCTAACTAGCCTAATTATTTAACACTTTTGAGTAATTTTTGTAAAATTTGGAACTAAGCTGACAGACATGAACTTTTATACGTTTCCTGGAGTTGCCAGGTTTACATTTTATGGAAAAAATAACGACATTTTCCAATATAGAAGTTTTCGCTGATCAATTAACGGCAGATTTCGTTAGCAATACCTGAGGAAGAGAATGTGCAGTATTCGAATGCGCTATTCGCGAATCGAAGTTCAAAATAGTGTTTAAAATCCTCTCGCGAATTCGAGAAACATTCCTAGGTAATTTTCCTTTAAAATTTTAATTTATAATCCATAATTATATAAGATGATGAAAGTGGGGGAAATGTTTTTTACATGTGACCGTTTTTAGTACTTAGGAAAAAATACTTTTAAAAATGTTCCAGTTTACTTCCTCTTTATTTTTCGGTTTTAACGCGTTAACTTCTTGTTTTCGGCCGCTTGTATTTTCGCTTTTTTAAAACAAATTATCTAATTTTAGTTTCCGTAGGTTCACAAATAAAATAATGGAATCAAAATACATGGGAGTCTTTCCGTTCAGAGTGAATGATTTTGAACAGAGCAGTTGAGATGTAATGAAAAAGAAGAGTGCTCGAAAAAACTCGCAATTTGCGTAGTTTAGATCTCCGAGGACTTGGATTGCGCAACGCGTTATTATTAAATTTCTTCTTCGATCGAAATTTAGCGAAGAATGAGTGTTTGGGACCTTTGGTGTGCTGGGACGGAAAATGCGCCATTTGACGCGATTCATCGCTGGAATTAGTTCTGAGGTCGGCATTAGTTCTCGGAGCAAATAAAGAATCATAACGAAGGACGGGAATTGTTTGCCAGATGGGTTCTTTTGACCTCAGAGCAAAAGTTTATGCAATTGCTAATTTCTAGGTGCATATTTGAATCGTATTGTGACGAAATAAGGGTCCATGACCTGTCCGAGTCAAATGAAGCAATTGAGAAAGATGGGTGAAACAGCCCTCGCCGTGGCTTGTTTGTCGGCTGTTAAGACTCTCAGCTCTGGTTTTTCGATGTCGCGTGGATTCTGCGCCGTAATTTTCTGCACGATCGCCATAAAATCAATGCAGACTGCGATCTTCTTAGCACGGTAGAACTTGCTTATCGTTGGGAAAGAAGAGGCAATCCCATATTCTTCCTCATGACAATGCTCGCCCCGCTGTGGCGACGAAAGCAGAATTTGAGGAAATGGATTGGGCACCTCTGAAACGCTCTCTTTATGGTCCTGACTTTTCACCCACACCTCTTTCGCCCACTAGGCATTGGGAAGACGAAGCTGTGGATAGCACTTGGCTGCTGACATTAGCTTCAATAGAGCATTCCACATCGAGTTGATTGTTCATCTTCTTATTGTTCTTACGGCGAAAGCTGTTGCCTAACTTTATAAGCTCACCTCCTAATTAGCGCGCCTCATTTCAATTGGTTGCCTTTAGAATTACCGTATCGGAAAGCTCCTAGAGATAGGTTTTACATTAATTTATGTGTTCTGATTTTATTATGAATAATGTTAAAGATTAATTGTTCTGAAGATTTAAAAAAGTCAATCAAGAATAGTCAAAAAAGTAACCGTGTGAATAGTTAAATTGTCCCCAGAAAAAAATTAAAAGGTAATGAGAGCATGTGAAACCTAAAAAATCAGAATAGCGTACTGCTTAACTAAAAATATGGAAACTTTTTAATGGACAACTCCGGCATTTTATTCTTATATAATTAGTATTTACCTTAAAACCCATTCGCACTGACAATTTTATCTGAAGTTAATAATTTTTCACCTTGAAGTTTAATAGAAAGTCATGGAATGAAATATCTTTTCATTCGTCATTCCATTTGATGTAACTCGTCCGAACGATTCAGAATTGGAGGAATATTTGGAGGAAAATTTTGATGTATTTTCTCTCCCGATCTTAAGACATAATTGTAAATCACACATACAGCTGTTAAACTTCAATTTTCATGGGGTCATTAACACCCCTCAAGATGCTTCTTTCCTTACTCTGTTAATTTTCACTGAAAGCATCATGTGTCTTTCGCTGCCTCTTTGCAGGAAACACTGATAATTAGTCTGACACCAGTAATATTTTTGTCATTCTGTCATCCAAGATATAATTAGAAAAATAGAAACTTTCCATTTATAATTTTCATCTAACCCTTCCGTTATCCTAGTCTGTGAGGTTTCGATAATTTGGGTCGCCATGTTACCTCTGTTGTCGCAGATTTTAGAAATGATCTAAATGAATAATAAAATAAAAATAAATTAATACATTTATCTAAATATAAATGTATCAAAGTAACAAAGAATCTGTCTAAGAAATTAATGATTTTTAAATCTTTCGTAGTCTTCGCCACATTTATCGAGTTCTTCACTGTTGTTATTGAAACGAGAAAATCTCAGCATATGCGGAAATTCCTCATGTCTCATGGTAGAAGAAGAGAAGGGGAAGAAGAATTCTACCCGATTCGTTATCTTCAGGTTGCAGCTCTTCCCTTACTAACTTCCAATCTTCCTCCACATGTGCATCGAAGTCGGAGTCCAGCAAAACTTAGTTTTCTATTTGATTTCGATATGTTTGCGTAAATAAAATATATTTCTATAGTCAAGTAATTGAATCAAAGAAAAATAAGAAGACTTGTTTTATAAAACCACTCTGTTCAGTCGATAAAGAGCAAAATGTAATGAATCGATGTGCAGAGACACACAACTGACCTGAAAAATTTCTCTGTGCCTAAGACAAAAATACTCTAGCTTAATGCCCCTAAAATGCGTTCATTTTTACCAAGTTTCTTGTGGACCAAAAAGACCGCAATTCAAAGTCGTGCTGACAAAAACATTTCAATGGAGAATTATTTAACAGAGACGTCTTCTCTGCCACGAATTTGAAAATTTATCCAACGAAGGGAATGAGAGGAGATAAAATAGGTTATTGTAATACATATATTCCCTCAAATTTCGCGATACTATTATGTTAAATACCTTTAATACTAATATTAAACTACAGTGCTCGCACTGGTTTGCTGGGCTCAGAGTGGAGATTTTTTTCCTAGGCGTTTGAAGGTTATACAATTCATCGCAAACTTTAAAAAAGTCTTTAAGGAATAGGTTAGACTTTAGTCAGATTTTTCATTCAATCTGTATAAATAACTGAAGGAATCAGATCACCATTTTATTCTGTTTAAAACCATTCGAAAAGACGGGCTGGGAAGAATGTATTGCGAGATCAGTAGATTATCTTTTAAAATAGTTTTTGACAAAACAATTCTTATTTTCAATTGTATATAAATGAAGTTTCGAATCCCCCTTTCGCTGGAGGCAGCGAACCTTTTCATCTCGTCTTTTTCAAATTCAAATCATCTTTTCTGAAATATATATACGAATTTAAATAGTCTGGTGCTTAAGAGGGAAATAATTCTACAGATTTTCATTCGTATTTTCCGGCGTACTTGTACAACTATTTGGTTGTCTGCACGGCCTAATTCATGTGAAGGGCCCAATTGCTGGGTTTTGGTTTGCCAATCCTCGTTTTGAGTTGCTCTTATTGGGCTGTCACTATATGATGAACGGTTGTGAGTAGAATTAGTTCTGGAAAATGTTTACTTGTTTGCAATACTTGCATTGCTTTTATTCATAATAATGATCGGAATAAACTTAATTATGGCAATGCAAGTATGAAATTATCTCGCTGACTAGTATATAGTTTTATCAAGCCATGTGTTGCATTTGATGATGTTGAAAGTGTCGAGAAAATGGTGGTTAGCAACGTTGCTTGGTTTGCGAATGCCGAGAAGACACCGATAAGCTACGGTTTATATTATTTACAAGTAATTTCTTAAGGTTTCAGGAAAGCAAGCAATGAATTAAGTATAAAGTCGTTTCATACCGGTTATTCTATTTGCGAACAAAACCTAAAATGTTGACTTTTAACATTCTCCTTTTCATGGGGAAAAACTTACGCCTCTGGTAAAAGGAGAAATGGGGAGAACCACCAGATTCAGGTTCTCGTCGAAGAAAATTTATTCGGTAAATTTGTAAGTTGATGAGACTGTCAAATATGGTACTATAGTACTCTAGAGTGTTTTCTGTATGTGTTTTTGCTAATTTGACCAACTTTTGTCAGCTGCCTTTAGTTTACCACTCCCGTTCTTTTTCTTTGTCTATTTCATTTACGCTTTTGTCTTCTTTCCGATCGAAATATTCGACGGCCGTGAAAATTTCCTCCGGCGGCGTCTTACCCATCGATTTTCGCATCGACAAATAGATCTTTCGATCGCTAAACGAATTTGATCCGAGAAATGAATCCGCAGTGAGATTGCATAACTGCGAAACCAACGTTAGCGGCGGTCGTGGCTCGTCTATTGGGGAAGAAGGACAATTGTGTATTGTGGGTAATTGTGTGACAAAAGGGTAATTGTGTACTGACATACATTCTAATATAATCGTATATGTTGTATGGAATAAGCAACTACTCATTGTCATTCGTATTTCGTTGGTGTGGAACTCAACTTTGACCTTCTTAGTTCATAGTATTCTTTGGGAGAATCTTTCGATATTCATAGTGAACTCAAGTGTAGCCTTACTGATGGAAATTTGAAATAGTCAATATAATAAATCTCGTTTATTAATTAAAATAACGTCATTATAATATGCAAAGGAATACATCCATATCTCCAATTTCTCTCGCAATTAGGTGTTATCATTCCTCCATATTCCAATCTGGACTCGCCGTAGACCCTAAGTCGCTGTTCCATTTGCTTCTTCCTCTTGCAATCTTCCTATGTATTGAGTCTTTTCTGGAGATATTTATGCCTCGTGGAATCGAAAGATCAATCGTTCATTTCAAGTAAATATCTCGTGCAGTATACCCGATGAAATTTAAATTTCTTCATGTCAAATTTAGCGAAAGTGTTTTCCTTCCTAAGTCGCGTTCAGAAACATTTTCTTCTAATCCGCCAAGAGCGAAATACAGTTGAGCGGCGGTGCAGTGACCTCCTCGTCCAAGATCCAGGTCGCTACCTCATTTCACTCTTTTATAAGGAAAAATGTTTTTCTCCGTCAAAGGCAATCTTACTTTTACTTATAAATTAGTCTATAGCTAGTAGCCGGAACTCGCTTTCATCTCGCTAGTCAATATCTTTAAAACTTACAACATTTGTTGACCGGTACTCTTCTCTAGCTATAGATTATTATTTTGCTTGTTGGCCATCCTCGCTCGCAATAAAATTTTACCAGTTGGCTGTCTTCGCTTGGCTCAGCGGAGCTCTATCGTACATCGGTCATCCCTCGCAGCTTGGCGAAGTTTAACTAGAAATAATAACCACTCAAATAATTTGAACAATTTCGTCGAACGAAATCGATAAAGCTTCACGATCAAGATCACCTCATCAATGACTTAAATAAAATTGCAAAATGGTGCGATGATTGGCAATTGGAGCTAAATGTAGATAAATGTTCAGTAATTAACTTCTTTGAAAGAAAATCGATAACTAAAGATTACTCGTATAGCCTCCAAGGGAAAAACTTAATAACGGAAGAATCGGTGAAATATCTAGGAGTGACCCTTACTAATAACTTATCATGGAGTGCCCACATCCAT
>KZ308892.1:482715-539416 GCA_000376725.2 Ladona fulva | reverse complement strand
AGAATATATATATATATATATATAAGACCTGAGTAACGACATAAATAGCAATGTGAGGATTTTTGAGGACGATTCGGTAATATATAGTGAAGTATCAAACGTCGAGGATTGTGATATCCTATCAAACGACTTTGCCCACATTCATAGGTGGTGCGAAAAATGGCAATTAGAACTTAATGAAATGAAAATAAATGCTCCGTCGTTAATTTCTTCGAAAGAAAACAAATTTGTCCGAATTACCCGTACAAAATTAACGGAATAAATTTAAGTCTAGTAGAGTCAGTTGAACATCTCGGGATCACTCTTGCGAATGACTTAAACTGGAGCGTTCAAATCCGAAAAATTTGCTCGGTTTCATAAAGCGCATTGTAGGTAGATGCGATGAAAAGGTTAGAGAGCGATGCTATTTCACCTTAGTCAGACCCCATCTTGAATATGTGGCAAGTATATGGGATCCAGCGGAGGAAACGTACACCCGCGAACTCTAGAAAGTGCAGCGCAAGGCAATACGTTTTGTGAAAAAAAGCCACGATAAAAAAGCTAGTGTTACGAAAATGCTCTCGGACGCAGATTGGGAATCCTTGAAAGAAAGGAGATTGGAAGCTAGGCTGCGATTACTTCATAAATTTCGAGACAGTGCGTTTGCGGATGACGTAACGAATATTATGCGACCCCCTGCTATTTTGGCCGATCCGACAATGAGCGTAAAATAAGGGAAATAGACGCTAGGACTAGTCGTTTTAAGGACTCATTCTTTCCGCGAACGATACGCGATAATAACAAGATAAATAAATAGCTCGAACATCCGGTGTTTACACACCCTGCCACACGCCAAAAGGCGGCTTGTAGGGTATTGATGTAGATGTAGATGTAAAAAATATATTGGCAGGACAACCCTTAGCCTCAATGAGTCCCTTAGTCATCTGTTCTGTTTTTCATCTAACCGATATATCGTTTGTTCCCCCGTAACCCGTCATTACAACACTATCCCACCCCCGGCTCTTTTCATATATTATTCATTTAAGAAGCCAAGGTGGTTTTCTTTCATCAAAAAGTTAAACCGGTATTACCATAAATGTGAATTTGATTTCCTGTCGTTCCTACGATAGCTGATTTTGCTCTCTTCTCGTTATCGCTGGTATTCCCTCATATGGAAGTACACCGGCGTTTCATTGCAATGTCCAATCTGACGTCACACGCCGGAGTTGTCTTATACGCCTTTCGTCACATCTTTTTAGAATTCTGTGCAAGTTTCTTCTTTAGAAAACCCTTTCATAAAAAGGCAATAAAAAAGGCATAAAACGGTCGCTCAGTCACAACAAAAATTAGTTAGTGCTAACGGTATTCTCACATAAAATTCTAGTAAAATCCGTTAAACGAGTAAAAACATGCGGATTATTCGTATAAATGGGAGGGTTGCCTAAATCGCACCAGTTTGAAATAAATGTCGTTACTTAAAAACAAGTGATAAAGTTGAAGTTTTTGCATTCAGATGTGTAAAGAAGCATTTTTCCTTTTTTCAAAATTGATTAGGAAGTCGTTCTCCAACTTGAACTATTTGGAGCAATTTGGGAAGTGGTGTGATATAGGCAACTCTTCCCTAATAACTATGTGGACTGTATATGCTAGATGATACAAAAAAATAATTGCTCTTCCTAAATCTAAAAACGTTTTAAGGAAAGGTTTGAACACTTTGCAGGATAAAGTCCTGCGGCTGATCCCAAAGGAATAACAAGTGTGAAAAATAGCGACATGACTGAGACTCGAACCCAGGTCTCTTACTTTCCGGGCAGGTATTCTAACCACTGAACTACCGTGCCGCGTCTCTCTCACACTGTTAAGGGAATGCTTTGTGAGCAAGTCAAACAGCCTCCACTAAGAGGAGGCTGTTTGCCACTAGTTAGTCCACTCCACTCCATTACACATCTGAGGCATTTACATTTGTTTACTCCTCACTTGTTAGTTCAATTTATATTTGTCACACAATTTGACTTCTTGCTTTTCAAAAGTATGCTAGAATGCTTGTATTTTCTCATAACTTATATTGCTCACAGGAACAAAGAAGATGGAATACAAGACACGCCAATGGCATGAGAAGTGCTTCTGTTGCTGTGTGTGCAAGACGCCAATTGGGACCAAATCTTTCATCCCACGTGAGCAAGAGATATACTGCGCCACCTGCTATGAGGAGAAGTTTGCTACCAGATGTGTCAAATGCAACAAGGTTTCTTACTATTTGTTTTTCCATTGACTCATTTGCCACACTTCCAAAGATCATTCCATCTAAATTCTTCTTTTAAACCTTTGCTGGGAACATTTTCCCAAATCTTAAGTCGAGATTTCAAATATCAATATGAGTTGAATAATTTTTCCTTCTTTTAAAGTTTTACATTCATAACATTATTTATTTATTTATTTGAAATTTTTTATGCTGTAATGTAAAAAAATACATCCTAAGTGTAAAGTTTCAATCCCCCATTGAGAATTATATCCATGAAATCACTGTAAATAAGATTAAAAATCACAATTACTGGAAAGTATAAGGTTTTACTTAAAAATAATATTGCCATTGTAAGACCTTTGAAATATTCTTCCTTTTTTTATTTCTGTAACTTTCTCTCATTACCCTTATTATTTTATTCTATTCAAAATTATATATAGCAGTGCTCCCAATTACCCTACGAAGCCAGAATTTCTATTTGGTTTGGGGAAGTAGCTATAGAGCATAAAAAAATACTATCACAAGTTATATAACAGGTTCCAAAGTTTTGAAATCTAAATGAAATTGATGAAGAATTATCAAATCTGAGCCACAAATAGCATTGTACACAAGTCACAGTTAACAAAAATTTCTTCTCTGATCATTGTGACTCTAAATTCTTTCGAAAATTCTTTGCATCAGATGATATTTTCCATTTCAACCCACATTTAATACAGTAACTACCTCACTTAGATTAACCTCATTTTTGCAAGTAATCCTGACAAAATGAAACGCCATAGCCAACTCCCAGCTCCCAGAATTTTGGGCTTATTCCCAATACCCCTTATTCACTGAAAGTGCCCAAATGTAAACAGAAGTTCATTCAATAGCACAACTTTGATAATTTTTTAGAAATGCTACCTTGTTGGCATGAATATACTGAATATACAGATGCAAAGGTAGATATCTTAAATAACTTATTTTTGAAGTTTGTAAATGTTTACACACCCAATAGTACAGTCAGTTTTCCAAGCAATTTGCCTCTTGGTTAAAAATGGAAATAAAGGAATTCATGGTAAAGTATAATCTGTATCCTGTAAATTTAGGACTTAAGATATTTTTAATTATTATAATAGTCTTAGAAACAAATTCAACCATCTTCACACTCTCTGTGGCTATATTTCACTGACTTCAAATTTTCAGATTATCACTACTGGTGGTGTGACATACAAAAACGAGCCATGGCATCGCGAGTGCTTCACTTGCACACACTGTAACACTTCACTTGCTGGTCAGCGTTTCACTTCTCGAGATGAAAAGCCATACTGTGCTGACTGCTTTGGAGAGCTCTTTGCCAAGCGATGTATTGCTTGCAGCCGACCCATTACAGGTATGTTTTGTTAATATAACTCAAAATTAAAGTGATAAGGAAGAGATAAACTTTGTATCTCCAAAAAAATAATCTAGACCTAGTATGTCATTTTACTCTTGTTCGAGCTGAGGATCCACCCTTTCTAACCCTTAAAAATAATCTACACCTAGTATGTCATTTTACTCTTGTTCGAGCTGAGGATCCACCCTTTCTAACCCTTAAAAATAATCTAGACCTAGTATGTCATTTTACTCTAGTTCGAGCTGAGGATCCACCCTTTCTAACCCTTAAAAATAATCTAGACCTAGTATGTCATTTTACTCTAGTTCGAGCTGAGGATCCACCCTTTCTTTCTTTCCTCAAAACAACTTCGGATTCTATGTTGTAACTTTGAACTCTTTTGTCCACTTGTCTTCTCTATGTACTCTTTAAGATTTTATTTTTCTTCCAACAATATCATTAAAAGTGTTCTTTCTATTTTTACAGTCAGCATCCTGCATTACATTGTTTTATATCCATTTGTGACAAATTAAATTATCCCTTTCAATTTGTTCAATTATTTATTTAAAGTCTTCATTAACTGCTTGTATAGCCTAAGATGTTAATCCTTCATAGAATATGGCATTGTGCAAGACAGGGGGCTTACATAATTAATTAGTTGTTTATCACATCGGTTTACTTAATATTAATTAACTTTTTTGTACAGCTAAGAAATAGATTATTGCTATAAATAATTACATTTTGCTGAAAGACTGCTGTCTCAAGTGAAGTTAAATTAATTGTTAAAAACAAGTGGCTTAAAATTGGGCAAAGTACATTTCAAAACAAATAAGAACTACAAAAACCCTTCGTGAAAAATTGAAACATGTGAACATGATTAGGTAACTGAGTCAGTGTATAATAATCAATTTTATAAGAAGTTTTCCTTATTCCATATGTTATAAATATTTATTTACTTATCTGATTAACTAGTATTATTAAGAAAACAATGGTCCTATGAATATATAGATATAGATTCTTATTTTAGTCGTGAAATATTGATATAAATCCAAGATTTTGATAAAATATGCGGAAAATTCGAGAAATTATTAGGAATTAACCCATCCCTTTGACGACTAAGGTCATTGTTGAATGTTGATTTCATAAATATTGTCGATCAGTGCCAAACTTAGGGACTGTACACAAAAAAATTGCCGAAATCCTCACCTGGAATATGCGTGTAGTGTACAGGATCCTGCAGAAAGGTGTTGTATTCAAAATTAGAAAAAGTACAGCAAAAGGTGATACGTTTCATAGAAGATTACTACTACAAGTATTAATTTCTTGCATTTACTTTATAATTATTATCTCTTCTTCTGCTTCTCAATGTTTCTGCTGGAACAATCCCACCTGTCCCCTAGTTGGAATGGACCAGGATCTGATCAACCCCAAAGGAATACATGAGGATTGGCACTTCCCAACTATTGATTCCTTCTCTTAATCTCTATCCGGAGAGAAATAGCACAGCTTTGTGATTCTTCTTACGTAATTCTCCTTCAATTTTGATTCCAGTTGAGCATGACTTGATGATCGTGTTTTACGAAAATTGTGTTGATTTATCACTATGAATTTGGATGTGTTAAGAAAGCCCATTAAGATGCTAACTATTACATGTTCCATAATTTTTCCACTGGTGTTAAAGAGATAGGGCTAAAATTGGCTGGAACCTCCTTTAAGCTGCTTTTAAATATTGGAGAAACATTAGCAATTTTCCAATCTTTTGGGACCTTACCTTTGCTCATAGACTTTTCAAATATTACTTTAAGAAATGGAGCTATGCTTTCAACCACTTCCTTGAATATCCCAGCTGGTATGAGAGCAGGAGCTTTATTAGGTTTAATCCGTTGAAAAGTTTTGTGATACTGTCTTCACTGAGGGTGATTTTCGACATGGCTCCAGACCTATCAACTTCTGGTAGGGTACCTAATGTATTATTGGACGTAAATACACTAAGATGTTTGCTTTACTCTTGGCACTGTTAATATTGTTCCTGTTATTATCTTTTAATGAACCTACCTTTGCTCTTTATCTTTGACCTCATGCATGTAGAATCAAAGGACATCCATTATACTTCAATAACAGAGGGCACTGGTCTTGCTATAAAGTGGAGTGTATATGGCTGATAGTTATATCCAAGGAGTGTGTAAGAATCTACTAGTTGTATCGAAAATATTTCATGATATGTATAAGAGTTCTCAGTCTGAACTTCCCCCATATTTTCCTTATAAGTTGTTGATGGAGATCCTGCTTTTCTGTTTGATACTTGAATTCTCACCTAATGTTTAATTTATTTCTTTAAGGAATTGGTGGAACACGATTCATCTCTTTTGAAGATCGCCATTGGCATAATGATTGCTTCATCTGTGCCTCTTGCAAAACTTCCCTTGTTGGCCGAGGATTTATCACCGATGGAGAGGACATCATCTGTCCAGAGTGTGCCAAACAGAAGCTGATGTAAATTAGTGGAAATGAGAATGGAAAAGGATGAGAAAGATGAAAATATTGAAAAAAAAGGTTGAACAGAATCATACAAAAGTTTAATTATTACAAAAACCCCAAAACATTGTATTGATTTGATATTGTCTCTGAGTTACAAGCTGCTTCAGAAAGTGGTGCTCTCTGAGTCATGTTTTTATGATTTTTAACTCAGTCACAATGATGAGTAAATTTCATGAATATTTGGACTTACTGAAGCAGTTCAGTGAATGCTCACTTTAGTTTCTGTGCCGTAAAAATTTTATTTTGCTATAGTTGTTCTGTGCACTGCGAAAGTTGTGTTCTATCTAAGTGGGACAGAATGGCTGGCTTAAATCTTATTTATATCTTGTCTATTTATCTTTTCTCTTAGAGGTGTTTTAACAACCCCTTTTAAGTACATAATATTATTGGTGAGTTACTTTCCCAGTATGAGTAGTAGAGCACCACTAAATCCTTGAATTGTATGTACATGGTTATGTTTGGATTCCCAAATCTTTTTCAAATGCTGATGCTTAGCTTATTATGTACTGAAATTAATTTACACAAAATTGTATGAATAAGTTGCTGAATATTTGTTAGGGTAGATAACATACCTCTGCAATATTTGAGTGACAAAATAATTTTGATAGTCATGAAATCTATTCATTAATTGAGTTAAAGATTTAAAATATCGGTGTTATACTCTATAGGATTCAAAAAATAACAGTAATGAGAGAGGCAAGAGCTTCACAATATTGTTAGTTATACCTTCTAAATGTTGTTGTTGAGAGTCTATTTTTATGAGATATATTGGCATTTGAAATTGTAGTTGCAACTTCAACATGTGGCCTTACAGTCAAGTATTTAGTTTCTTTGTAAAAAATCTTAAAATTGGTACCCATTGTTCATTGTACTCCAGGGGGTATAGAATTCAGAATTTGCCAATATTTTTGGCTCATTTAACACTAATCAGTTCCATTTTATTTAAGATGAAAAAATATGCTTATGCACTCCCTTTAGCTGGCACATTCTGGTAACCTTTTCAATAAATACTCTCCCAAACTTGTATATATTTATATATCAAATTATTTGGAAAGCCTATTGAATGCTTGGGTAGATAACTTACACTCTATTGCACATTTAATCTTTTTATCAAATGCGTTCTTCCTTTATGAATTTAATATTAAGTACAATGTCCAGTATAATTGGTCAGAGAGTCTGATGCAGCAGAATTTGAGTTTTGGAAAATATTTGTGTGTGCAATGAGTATCATAAGTTCTTCGTCAGGTGCAATACATTGCTACAGAAGAAATGGTTTATTAGCATGTATGTTATTATTTATATCTTAATAAAGAACTGTGTCTCTAGGGGTACTAAATGATGGTTTATGAATGGAGCTTGATGATAAGTAGATTATTTAAATGGCTTATATATTGCAATAATACAGATACGAGGGAATGCCTTGGGAGAGGAAAAATTACCATTGGATTAACAGGAGTGAGAGGGTAAAGAAATATTTTAAACATGTTTGTATTTTTTGTAAAAGAGAGCCACTTTGGGCTTTAAATTTTTGCTAATACTCACAAAGACAGCGGTAACTTTGTTAAACATACGAAAGGTCCTCATATGTATCAATGTATATTTCATGATGATGAATCAGAAGTGTACCTGTTGATTCAACCTTGTAAAAGTGCAATTCAGCATCAACATTATATTACTAATGTAAAAGTAATGACAAAATATTTCATGTTGTTGGCAAAAATATGGTGGCCTTATCTAATATTTTGGGATATCTAATAAAGAATTGTTCTTGTGTAGCTCGAATTTGGGCAAACTTGTCTCATATTGTGGGTCTTGGGACGAAATGCTTTTATTTGACTGCTTCTTGCATCCTACAATTATTAATTTTTAAGGTGTTTAAACGAGCTATGATGATGAAGCATGGAACATTAAATTGCCCATGTACATTGCTGTGCCATCATTCTTTGTTCCTTTATGTATGTATTATGTAAAATACTTGGAACTGGAATGGAAACAAGTGGTTCATTAAATCATCAAATCAATGTTTTTGTTATATGTATGTATGAGTGAGTATTTATGTATACCTGTGTGTATACACATGCATAAATACACGTACTTATGCATGTATATTTATATATAGTTACATGCATATACTCACACTAATTGTTAGATGTATTACACTTCTTAGTTCTGCTAAAAATGCAAACATAATATTCTCTTAGAAAATGCATTTATTTTAACTGTTTCAAACTTCAGCTCTGCAATATATCAGCAAAACAAATTAAATGATTAAATTAGGAATAAATTAAGGTATGGCCATTTAACTATTAGAAATTTTCATTAACTGAGCTCCTAAGTGTGGTAATTCTTTATGATGGTAACTTGATGTTATACTTTTGTTGCAAGTAATGATGTTGCTTAATTTTATGACTTCTAGTCATTTGGGTGGCATTGTTGTTCACTAGGATTGTTAATATGGGATTAGCTGTTTGGTAATGTCATTTTCCCCTTTAAAAATTATATCCAATGGAAGAGGAAAGACGGAAGACAGCTCTCCCTTGTATATGTTGACGAAATAAATCTTCTTGCTTATGTCTGATTACAAATTGAAAGTGTATAATCTGACCATGAGATTGTAATGAAGTAAACCTGTATTCAATCAACATAGAAATTAGAGTTTATTTTTATGGCCAAGTTTCTGACTTGCAACACAGTTTTTTCCAGGAAAAAATCACCCTGCATGCATTGTATGTTTAACCCCTCAAGCCCGGAGGAGATTTAAATGAATCTCATCTCATAAGTCGGAGAAGATTTAAATGGAATCGCTGGTTTTCATCGGTCTTTATTAAAAAAATTATTACTTCTAAACCAATAATTGAATTACTTAGAAATTTTTTACATTCATAAAAGAATGTTGTATCTATAATATATTCTATTTATTAAAATATTTCTACGGTACTTCATTTCGTTAAAAATTTTTTTTTCTTCCATTACTACCAAATATCGGTACTTTTTCGATTTTCTCTTTGGGAAAATGTATAGAATCTATTTTCATATGTATTATTGAAGCAGTACAAATTTTGGAAATGAATGTTTCAGTATAAAATGAATACTAGGCATTAAATTATTACAGGTAGATCTAATGAAAGAAAGGTGGCACAGAGAAGGAATCCCGCTTCACCACGCCTCTGCTGTGGTCTGCGATAACTCAGCGTGTCTTCGTTCTTTGTGAAATGTAAAAATTTACATATAACTTCCAAATCTCTTGTAATTATGTCTCCAAATCCAGACCTGGACAACATTTTTTGATTGAAAAATATGAACGAAGTGTTGGCTTTTTTTATTATTCCCATCAACATGAATGATGCCAATACTGTATGAACTTCATCTACCGTTACTGTTATTTTGGAAAGAAATGGCCTACCAGTCATATGCTGTCCAGCATAACGATTAGTTTCTTTGACAAAAATACTTAAGTATTTTTGTCAAAGAAACATACAGCACAGAACTTTATATACATGTGTAAATTTGATGCAATTACCGTGACTCGTGTAAAACGAGTTTAACACGTGTAAAACTCTGGTATAAGCAGTAGTTACTGTAGTTCATTTCATTCTTTTCCTGAGAGTCAAAGTGAAAGGACGTGTCTCCGGAGCTCCTGCACGGACTCTTAGTGTGACAGAGCCAACGGCCATCAAGCCCTCATTAACCGGTGTTTTTTTCCAGTGTGTTTGTCTTCGCTGTGTAGCAGTTTAGTGTTGAGTACCACCTTGCCCTTTATATTTTATTTTTCTTTTTCTGTGATCTGTGTAACTTCTGTCGGAATAGTGCACTTCAGCTAGTTTAAACATTGTCATTCGTTAGTTTATATACGTTATACGTTAGAGTTTATTTTTATTTTCAAAGTAGAAAGCTATTGTAGTTGAAACGTGATAGTTGTTTTTATTTTATTTGTGTTTTATAAGAAAACCAATACATTTCGTTCGACAAGGGGTATAGTTTGGTCCTATCCGAGTTTCTGAGCAAAGTCACTCACTTTTTTCTCGTTATCTTAAGTTTATACCGTCCTTTCCGTGTTTTTCAGTTAGACTTATTTATTTGTTTTCTTAGTCTCAGGTCAAGTTTCAGTGTTAGTTTAGATTAACGTATTTCATTTGCCCGTGTGTTCATTTTGCAAGTTTGTTTGGTATCTTAGTGAGTTCAGTTAGGAGTTTTGAGAATAGGATGGCTTCCCCAAGGACTCCCGTTTCTTCAATCTTGGGGACCGTTGGCTACGAGGCACTTGTGTCGCGTGTCACGGAACTTGAGAGAGTAGTCACGGACCTCTCCTCTAAGCTCGAAGGGCTCCGGCCAGCCTCGGCTTGCGCAGGACCCTCCGTTACGAGCCCTAAAGCATGTCGCGCCCTTGAGGTGCCTCGGCTCAGCCCGAGTACGAAAGTAGGCAAGCCTAATGGCTCCTCTGCGGAGGATACCACGCGGGTCGTTGCTGAACCGTCCCGGAGGGCTCATGAGTGGGAGGTGGTTTCCAATCGCGGCGCTCGCGGCTTCGTGCTGCGAAAGCAGTGTGCTGGGGATGCTTCGGCTGAACCGGTCACTGTTAGCAATAGGTTTGAGGTGTTGACGGACCTAGAGCTAGAGCGTTCGCCCGTTGCCACGGAGGAAGCTGGGCCGAAGGAAAGCCGTGGGGGGAGGGGAGTGTTAGTAATAGGGAGCTCCAACGTCCGGCGTATTATGTCTCCGTTGCGACGAAGGGCCCGCCGGGAGGGAGTGTGTGAGCGGGTGTTCTCCCGGTGTTTACCCGGAGGTACGGTGCCCCAGGTGACGAAGGAGTTGGGTTCTGCCGTCAGGGAGACGGGTTGCTCCATGCTGCGTGTGGTAGCTCATGTTGGCACCAACGATGCCTCGAAGCGTGGCTCCGAGGAGATCTTAGATTCTTTCGAGGATCTAGTCTCCGAAGTAGCGCGTCTCCGGGGGTCGTCTGGGATAAGCATTGGGTTATCGATATGTAGCATTGTCCCGCGGATTGACCGAGGTCGTACGGTTTGGAGTAGGGTGGAGGGGCTAAACCGTCGACTGAGGAATTTCTGCCGGGACAAAGGAGTTGACTTCGTTGAACTGCGGCATGTTCTCGACTCGTGTAGGGTACCTCTGGATCGCTCTGGAGTTCATTATACGGCCGAGGCTGCGGGGAAGGTAGCGAGTAGGGTGTTTAGGGATGTGGGTGTTTTTTTAGGTTAGAATCAAAAATTATCAAAAATTCAAAAATAATATCGGGTAGGCTAGAGTTCAGTTTAGGAAACAAAAACACCCAAATAGATAAAAACAAGGAATTGAGTGAGATACCAATGAAAAACGGCGATTTTATAGGAAACACTACAGAGATATCGGCTGCTAATATCCCTATTCACGATAGGAAAAGGGATATAGTTTTGAAAAACAATGCAAGAGAGTTGAAAAGTGAAATTAAGGATTTAAAAATCATAGTCGTGAATTGTAGGAGCATTCGAAATAAACAGGCAGAGTTTGTCAGTCTTGCGAGAAGCAGTTCCGCAGATATTATTTTAGGAACGGAGAGTTGGTTATGCGAAGAAATTGCATCCAGTGAGATATTTCCTCCGGACTACATTATTTACCGTAAAGATAGAACGAATAGAATAGGTGGAGGAGTGTTTATAGCTGTCAAAGACCATTTGGATAGCCAGCCAGAAGATATCTTAGTGGATACTACGAGCGAAATGGTCTGGTGCTCGGTTCTTGGGAAAAATGGATCCAGGATTTTATTTTGCTCCTTTTACCGTCCTCCAGAGGAAGAAATTAATAGCATGGATGATCTATCAGAGTCCTTACGTGTAATAAGAGATAAAATGAAAGACCCTATCATCGTCGTAGGAGGAGATTTTAACCTGCCGCACATCGATTGGGAGAATGCAACACATTCGAGCATAAGTGGAGAGAAAAAGTTATCTCAGAAGTTAATTGACACTTTCGCATTACATGGTCTGGAGCAGGTGAACATGAACATTACTCGGACGAACCGTACAGGCAAAGGAAACATTCTCGATTTATTAGCTACCTCTCACCCACACTTAATGACTGGTATACACGTAGTTGACGGAATTTCAGATCACGACGTAATAATAGCAGAGATTAAGGCAGCAACAGTTAAATCTCTTAAACCACCAAGGGAAATATACATATTCAGCAAATGTAACTTTACGGAGTTCAAAAATTATATAAACGTAGAAAGGGATGATTTCTGCCGTTTTGTGAGTGAAAATACAGTCGAAGATAGCTGGAATGAGTTCCTCCGAATCCTCAAAGAAGGATTAGTTAAATACGTACCAACTAAGCAAATACGCGAGCGTAAGGAGCCACGTTGGATGAAGGCAAAGTTAAGAACGTTGTACAGGAAACAAAGACTTATTCATTCCCGTTTAAGGAAACTTAAAGCATGCGGCACTAACATTGAGCTAGAGCAGAAAAAGTATAGAGACATGCGTAGGGTAATTAAGGAAGAAGCACAAAAAGAATTTCAGGAATATAGATCTAAAACGCTATTAGAATCATTAAGTGGTGATCAGAAAGAATTTTGGTCGTATGTGCGCGAGTCTCGTGGAGGTCAGTTTACCGTACCAAGCCTAATCAATGAAGAGGGAAATTGTGTAAAGGAATCTATAGAAAAAGCGAACTTACTAAACCACCACTATCAGAAGTGTTTCAAAGTAGACAACGGCCAAGTTAATGAGTTTACTAGGCGAATTGATTCGGATATGTCTCCCATTGAATTATCAGTGGAAGGAATAGAAAATTTGTTGCGCCAGATTGAAAGGAAAAAAGCTCCGGGACCCGAATGTATCCCATCATTAGTTATTAAAACTTTATCTTATGAGCTCGCTCCCCTTCTTCTTGTCTTCTACCGGAAATCGTTAGATGAAGGAACTGTTCCTATATCATGGAAGAAAGCGAACGTCACTCCGGTTCCAAAGAAAGGACGCACCTTAAAGCCTGACGATTACAGGCCCATTTCTCTCACTTCGATCTTTTGTAAAATTATGGAACATATCATTGCAAGTTCAATAATGCGGTTCCTTTCCGAGAAGGGAGCAATTAGTCAGAGCCAGCATGGGTTCCGCAAAGGTAGGTCATGTGAGACTCAGCTAGCCCTTTTCATAAACGACATAGCTAAGGCGGCGGATAAGGGAGTTAGAACAGATGCAGTATTCTTAGATTTCAGGAAAGCTTTTGACACTGTAACTCATGTAAAGCTAATTCAGAAGCTAATTGCTTACGCGATCGATGAGAAAGTAGTCGAGTGGATAAAATCCTTCCTCGAAAATAGGACTCAGCGAGTTGCGTTAGACGGAATTTTATCCGATGAGGTAGAGATCACATCAGGAGTCCCGCAGGGAAGCGTTTTAGGGCCGATATTATTTCTAATCTACATTAATGATATAGTAGATAATGTAAGGAGCAAGGTTAGACTATTCGCCGATGATACCCTCTTATACAGACAGATTACTTCAGATGAAGATAGTGTTATCCTACAGAACGACCTGAACGTTATATCGACGTGGTGCGAAGATTGGCAGCTTGATTTGAACGTAAAGAAGTGCGTAGCTATGAACTTCACGCGATCGACCAACATTAATAGCTTAAAATACGAAATTTCAGGAAATCTCTTAGAGTCTGTGAGTCACAATAAATACCTAGGAGTTACGATTAGCAGCGGTTTATCATTCAAGGAACATATTCGAGAGATCATAGGAAAGGCTAACAAAATGCAAAGATTGACAAGTAGAACCCTTAGAGGATGCCAATCGAAAGTGAAAGAAACTGCTTATTTTTCTCTAATTAGACCTAGTCTCGAATACTGCAGCGCGGTTTGGGATCCGCACGAAGTAGGTCTAGCCTCAGATTTAGAAATGGTCCAACGTAGGTCGGCCCGTTTCGTTAGTGGAGACTTTAGATTCGACAGCAGCGTTACGGCTATGATAAAGTCCCTCGGGTGGAGTTCGCTACAGGAGAGAAGATCTGATTACCGACAGAAACTTTTCGAAAAACTCGTCTGCGCAGAATTTTCAGAGGAAGTCGAGGACATTGTAATTCCGGTACAGGAAGAACGCGACCTTCGAGAGGCATCGACCAAGCGTTACAGAGAAATAATCGCAAAAACGGATAGTTATTTTTGGTCGTTCTTTCCACGTAGTATTAGAGAAGCCAACAGGATAGATTAGGTACGAGTATCTGGTGTTGACACACCCCCTGCCACACGCCATTTGGCGGCTCGCGGGGTAAGTTTCTAAATCTAAATCTAAATCTAGTTGGCAAACTTTCCGCCTAGCGGCGCCAATTTTGAAGTGTTCGCCATGTTTTGTCATGAAAAGCTTCACTTCGGTTTTCTCTCGCCTCGTGCTTGGTTGCCTGCGTTCGCTTTGTGCCCTACTGCCATTGCCATTCAGTATTCATTAAAAAAAAGTTCTTTTCAGAACTATCATCTTTCATTCATTACAGTTCTTTTTAGAATTTCGTTCATTCTTGCATTTCACATTCCATTCATTCATTTCTTCATCCATTTTCGTTGAGCCCTAGCTTCTCACAACATTACGGCAAGCTGTGGATCACGTTTATCACCTCGTGGGCTGCACCGAGCTTGAAATCTATTTCAAGGTAAGATTTACTCTAAAATGATCTTGTTTTGATTTTTAATTCAATCGCATGTCTTCATAGTATGTAGTAGTGCAAGGCGTAAAACACGGGAAAGCAGCGTGGGTGAAGTCTGCATATATTCTTAAGTTTTCTCTATCTCTTTCCACCAGTATGTGTTTAAATTTGCGGTCTCGATGTGTTTTTTCGTCGTATGAAAAAAATAATTTATTCTGTATAGTTACCGTGAAATGGAATGGCGGAATATCCATGATGCTTTGTGACACCATGTTGGTGGTGGCAACATACTATTTTCAAAACGCTGCTAAGGGTTACGAATTAGTTGCTGACGGTGGTTATATGTTGCTAAATTATGGTATTCATAGATCTCTACTACATAGTAATTGACATCAAAAATTTTAATGAAAGATAGTTACATTCACGATTTGGTATCCTTAGTATGTTATCTATATGTAAAGCAGACAACGTGGTTGCCGTAATAGCTTAGATCCGCAGAATATGCTAGAATAAATAAGTTTACTGTTCCTTTCTTGATTTTACGATGCTTTTGATCGTGATATTTCTCTGCTGTTTATTTTTATGAAAATAATTGCATGTGCATACCTATTGTATTGGTATCTTTGGCGGTGAATAACATTTTTAGTTATACAGAAGGCAGGTGATGTATAGCTTATATAATACACGCTATATTTAAGAAGGTAGCGTCCTTATTCTAATTAGCGATAGAGTTATTCGTATAACTTTCAACACATATAAACGAACTGTGTGTAGAGCGTATGTCTGCAGGTTGAAAGTCGCTCGTGCCAATTTTTAAATTGAAATCAGGTCAGCTTATTGTTAGAAGCAGGCAATGTTTCAACTTAATACTTTTAAATAACAAAACTTGTGCTAAAATTCGCAACAGTAACATCGTAAATGCTTGTGCAGTCCATTAAAGAAACATATAACAGATATATAACTTGAAAATAGTTAATGGAAGTTCCTTAACACTGAAAAATAGTTATTGGAGGAAAGAGTTATTACTTAAGATAAAGATTCTTGTACTTATTCATTAAAAGAGATTCAATTATAAATTAGTTTTAATTGCCTTCCTGTATTTCCTTCAGATTCTTCATATTCGAAACAGTTCAATTTTAATTTCAAAATAGCTTTATGCTTTCATTCCTGTCATTTTGTTACTTATACTTCCTGAAATAACCTCTCAATGTGTTTGAGCTCGTTATCATGATAATAGTATATTGAGAAACATTGCTATGCTGCTCCTTATAGTAGGATATGAAAACGTCAGGCATACTTGTTGGGTTTATTAATAAAGCATATCAGATTGTTGTAAGTAAATGAAACCTCTTTCCCATATACATACATATCGTGCTAGGTACTAAGTCTTGGATATCGTTGAAAATGCCGAGGCGAAGGAAGAGCTTCATGGAATACAGCGCCTGCCATTGGCGCAGGATTTCTGCAGAGTTCGTTCGAGAGTTACTGGTCCTGGAAGAAAATGAGGAAGTTGTGGTGGAGGAAATTTCCTTAGAAGTGGAGGAGGAGGAGCGCTTCACAATTCATCTGAAGTGATTGACTTGGAGGACAGGATCAGGCTGCTGAAGGGGAAGCAGTATGGCAGAGGGAAGCGTTCTCCAAAGAGAAAACTAATTGGAGAATTGTCTGCAACCTTAGATGAAAGGGACCAAAGACAGGCTAAAAGGGTGAGGTCTGTGTTGACTACCCTCCCAACTTTCTCATTTGATGAAGTTAATTTTTGACATATTCATTGAGATTTCATGGAGTTATGTAAGTCACTTATTGTAAATTTCTCTTAATATTTGTTTCAGAGAATATTAATGTGGAATCAGATCGAGGTCAAGGCCCAGAAGTTATTAGGCGTATGGCTTGTATGTATTGCTATAAGTTTTATTATATATTATTCAAAAGCTCCTAATTGCTAGCAAAGAAGGATGTTTAAATTTCTTCACAGAATACTTTCAGACTATAGGCCTTGTTTGATGGCAGGATATAGTACTATCTCACTGAATTTATTCCATCTATAGGTCATGTTAATAATAATGATATAGTTGAGGTGCTTAAGAGAATGGAGGAGGAACGCAGTAGGTTTGAGGAGAGGATGATGGATAAATTGGCAAGGATAGAGGCCCAACTAAAGGTCATCTCCAACAAACAGGTATCTTTGGAGGAGATGCAGAAGGGCCTCTGGGAGAAAATGCATGGATTGCATTCAACCAGCCAGCCGCAGCGGCAGTGCTCCTTAACCTTCAATTTACCTGTGCATCATTTAGATGAGTTCTGCGAGGTGATGGAGAAGGTGAAGGATGAGGAAGTGAAGGGACAGCTGGTTGGTTATTTATATTTTAAAATTTGTCTGTAAAATTTTATTTTTTGTGCGCTTAACTTTGTGAAAATTTCTTTGACCAGATCACACTTTTGAGCCAGGTGGGAGGTAAGGACCTTACATCCTTTGTAAATGGAATACTGACAAGGTTGATGGGAAATGCAGTTGCGGAGAAGTGCAACTGGAAGGGACAACGTGGAGAAAAATTAGATGGGGCTCCAATTCTTAGCATAGTTCATGGTGAGCCATGCTTTTGTATCATGTTCATGTAGATCATCACCACTGTTCTAATTCATTTCTCTTAGATGTCACTACTATCTATCTTCATCTCGCATGCTCCTCTGAGAAATTAAATGGCATTCCCTTACATGAGGTTTCATTTTTCCTTGTTTCGGTATTCTCACTGCTTGTTTTCTCTAATGAATCTCATATGAAGCTTAATGTATCTTGCTCTGAAATGAAACCTGAATATTTCTTCTCTTTTCGTTAATAGGTGCTGTTATTCGTCACATAGGCTGGGAGACTACAACGGAGGAAAGTGTGAAAGAAAAAATACAAAATTGGCTTAAGCAAGCAAGTCGTAGACAAAAATGTACCCTTTTTGATACTTGTATCATCAACGCCGGCGACCTGGAAGAACAGGACAACCAGCAGTACTGGCTTAAGCAAGCAAGTCGTAGACAAAAATGTACCCTTTTTGATACTTGTATCATCAACGCCGGCGACCTGGAAGAACAGGACAACCAGCAGTACTGGCTTAAGCAAGCAAGTCGTAGACAAAAATGTATTGTTTGATTATTAAATTTATTTGAATAAAAATGATCCCTTTTGTGATTCTTTCGAGAACTTTTCTCTGTGACTTACTACTTAATACCCGTACTAATAACAATACTGTACGTAATAACGCCATGCACGTAATTCTGGGGAGGTATGAGGCAAATAGCAGCACGGAATAAATCGAAAGCGTCAGATTTGTAAAACCCGCCGCTACACGGCCGGTTGTTACTAGTGACATCTAGCGGAATGACTGCTACCTCGCGGCTGACCAGCAGCGTAACCAGTGCCATCTATTGGGTGATTTGTGAACTCGCGATAGCCATACCCTAGTATTACACGGAATTGGCCGAACATAGCACCTAAAAGTACAATGGTTGTACACGCGTTTTCCACCAGTGTACACCACATTTATCCGGTGTAACATACAAGTAATACAACTCTTTTACAACATATTTCCACGTCCTGTGCTGTAGTAATTACTAATTCCTCATCAAAGAAAAGTTCAAAGTCATCTAAAGTACCGATCGGCAATAAAGCTTTACCTTGTGGTCCACAGCCACCAACGTACGTTTCTCTTTTTCCCATATAATGTTGTCTATCCTTCCAGAAAAGCTTTTCTTTGATTAATGTTCCGAATCATCGCTATCTATCCTTTAAAAAATTTAATTCCTGAAAATGCGAATTTCGAGTATTTGACATGCTATCCTGGTAGATTTCGTCCTCCTGAACACGAATCCGGCGTTCTTTTTGCTCTAGCTCTTCAAATAACCGAGTTATGGGACTTTAAAATTTTGAAAATACAATTTTCTGAAAATGCGGATTTCAAATATTTGACATGCTATCCTGGTAGATTTCGTCCTCCTGAACACGGATCTCCTGAACACGGATCCGGCGTTCTTTTCGCTCTAGCTCTTCAAATAACCGAGTTATGGGACTTTAAAAATTTTGAAAATACAATTTTCTGAAAATGCGAATTTCGAGTATTTGACATGCTATCCTGGTAGATTTCGTCCTTTCTGAAAATTCGCATTTTCGAGTATTTGACATGCTATCCTGGTAGATTTCGTCCTCCTGAAGATTTCGTCCTCCTGAACACGAATCCGGCGTTCCTTTTGCTCTAGCTCTTCAAATAACCGAGTTATGGGACTTTAAAAATTTTGAAAAATTCGCATTTCGAGTGTTTGACATGCTATCCTGGTAGATTTCGTCCCCCTGAACACGAATCCGGCGTTCTTTTCGCTCTAGCTCTTCAAATAACCGAGTTATGGGACTTTAAAAATTTTGAAAAATCAATTTTCTGAAAATGCGAATTTCGAGTATTTGACGTGCTATCCTGGAGGATTTCGTCCTCCTGAACACGAATTCGGCGTTCTTTTTGATCTAGCTCTTCAAATAACCGACTTACACGACTTTAAAAATTTTGAAAAATGAATTTTCTGAAAATGCGAATATCGAGTATTTGACGTGCTATCCTGGAGGATTTCGTCTTCCTGAACACGAATCCGGCGTTCTTTTTGCTCTAGCTCTTCAAATAACCGAGTTATTCGTCCCCCTGAACACGAATCCGGCGTTCTTTTTGCTCTAGCTCTTCAAATAACCGAGTTATGGGACTTTAGGGACTTTAAAAATTTTGAAAAATCAATTTTCTGAAAATGCGAATTTCGAGTGTTTGACATGCTATCCTGGTAGATTTCGTCCTCCTGAACACGAATCCGGCGTTCTTTTTGCTCTAATCCGGCGTTCTTTTTGCTCTAGCTTTTCAAATAACCGAGTTATGGGACTTTAAAAATTTTGAAAAATCTAGCACTTCAAATAACCGAGTTATGGGACTTTAAAAAATTTGAAAAATCAATTTTCTGAAAATGCGAATTTCGAGTGTTTGACATGCTGTCCTGGTAGATTTCGTCCTCCTGAACACGAATCCGGCGTTCTTTTTGCTCTAGCTCTTCAAATAACCGAGTTATGGGACTTTAAAAAATTTGAAAAATCAATTTTCTGAAAATGCGAATTTCGAGTGTTTGACACATGCTATCCGCTATCCTGGTAGATTTCGTCCTCCTGGACACGAATCCGGCGTTCTTTTTGCTCTAGCTCTTCAAATAACCGAGTTATGGGACTTTAAAAATTTTGAAAAATCAATTTTCTGAAAATGCAAATTTCGAGTGTTTGACATGCTATCCTGGTGGATTTCGTCCCCCTGAACACGAATCCGGCGTTCTTTTTGCTCTAGCTCTTCAAATAAGACATGCTATCCTGGTAGATTTCGTCCCCCTGAACACGAATCCGGCGTTCTTTTAATAACCGAGTTATGGGACTTTAAAAATTTTGAAAAATCAATTTTCTGAAAATGCGAATTTCGAGTGTTTGAATCAATTTTCTGAAAATGCGAATTTCGAGTGTTTGACATGCTATCCTGGTAGATTTGTAGATTTCGTCCTCCTGAACACGAATCCGGCGTTCTTTTTGCTCTAGCTCTTCAAATAACCGAGTTATGGGACTTTAAAAATTTTGAAAAATCATTTTTCAAAATTTTTAAAGTCCCATAACTCGGTTATTTGAAGAGCTAGAGCAAAAAGACCGCCGGATTCGTGTTCAGGAGGACGAAATCTACCAGGATAGCATGTCAAACACTAGAAATTCGCATTTTCAGAAAATTGATTTTTCAAAATTTTTAAAGTCCCATAACTCGCATTTTTGAAGAGCTAGAGCAAAAAGAACGCCGGATTCGTGTTCAGGGGGACGAAATCCACCAGGATAGCATGTCAAACACTCGAAATTCGCATTTTCAGAAAATTGATTTTTCAAAATTTTTAAAGTCCCATAGGACGAAATCTACCAGGATAGCATGTCAAACACTCGAAATTCGCATTTTCTACCAGGACAGCATGTCAAATACTCGAAATTCGCATTTTCAGAAAATTGATTTTTCAAAATTTTTAAAGTCCCATAACTCGGTTATTTGAAGAGCTAGTGCAAAAAGAACGCCGGATTCGTGTTCAGGAGGACGAAATCTACCAGGACAGCATGTCAAATAATCAAAATTCGCATTTTCAGAAAATTCATTTTTCAAAATTTTGAACTCGATTTTCTCGCTTTTTTGAAGAGCTAGAGCGAAGAGAACGCCGGATTCGTGTTCAGGAGGTCGAAATCTACCAGGATAGCATGTCAAACACTCGAAATTCGCATTTTCAGAAAATTCATTTTGAACTCGATTTTCTCGCTTATTTGAAGAGCTAGAGCGAAGAGAACGCCGGATTCGTGTTCAGGAGGTCGAATACTACCAGGATAGCATGTCAAATAACCAAAATTCGCATTTTCAGAAAATTCATTTTTCAAAACTTTGAACTCGATTTTCTCGCTTATTTGAAGAGCTAGAGCTAGAGCAAAAAGAACGCCGGATTCGTGTTCAGGGGGACGAAGTCTACCAGGATAGCATGTCAAACACTCGAAATTCGCATTTTCAGAAAATTGATTTTTCAAAATTTTTAAAGTCCCATAACTCGGTTATTTGAAAAGCTAGGGCAAAAAGAACGCCGGATTCGTGTTCAGGAGGACGAAATCTACCAGGATAGCATGTCAAACACTCGAAATTCGCATTTTCTGAAAATGCGAATTTCGAGTATTTGACATGCTGTCCTGGTAGATTTCGTCCTCCTGAACACGAATCCGGCGTTCTTTTTGCTCTAGCTCTTCAAATAACCGAGTTATGGGACTTTAAACATTTTGAAAAATCGATTTTCTGAAAATGCGAATTTCGAGTATTTGACATGCTATCCTGGTAGATTTGGTCCTCCTGAACACGAATCCGGCGTTCTTTTCGCTCTAGCTCTTCAAATAACCGAGTTATGGGGCTTTAAAAATTTTGAAAATCAATTTTCTGAAAATGCGAATTTCGAGTATTTGACATGCTATACTGGCTATACTGGTAGATTTCGTCCTCCTGAACACGAATCCGGCGTTCTTTTTGCTCTAGCTCTTCAAATAACCGAGTTAGTTCTTTTTGCTCTAGCTCTTCAAATAACCGAGTTATGGGACTTTAAAAATTTTGAAAAATCAATTTCCTGAAAATGCGAATTTCGAGTGTTTGACATGCTATCCTGGTAGATTTCGTCCCCCTGAACACGAATCCGGCGTTCTTTTTGCTCTAGCTCTTCAAATAACCGAGTTATGGCACTTTAAAAATTTTGAAAAATCAATTTTCTGAAAATGCGAATTTCGAGTATTTGACATGCTATCCTGGTAGATTTCGTCCTCCTGAACACGAATCCGGCGTTCTTTTTGCTCTAGCTCATCACATAACCGAGTTACGCGACTTTAAAAATTTTGAAAAATGAATTTTCTGAAAATGCGAATTTCGAGTATTTGACGTGCTATCCTGATAGACTTCTTCCTCCTGAACACGAATCCGGCGTTCCTTTTGATCTAGATCTTCAAATAACCGAGTTACGCGACTTTAAAAATTTTGAAAAATGAATTTTCCTAAAATGCGAATATCGAGTATTTGACGTGCTATCCTGGAGGATTTCGTCCTCCTGAGCACGAATCCGGCGTTTTTTTTGCTCTAGCTCCTCACATAACCGAGTTACGCGACTTTAAAAATTTTGAAAAATGAATTTTCTGAAAATGCGAATTTCGAGTATTTGACGTGCTATCCTGGAGGATTTCGTCCTCCTGAACACGAATTCGGCGTTCCTTTTGATCTAGCTCTTCAAATAACCGACTTACGCGACTTTAAAATTTTTGAAAAATGAATTTTCTGAGAATGCGAATTTCGAGTATTTGACGTGCTATCCTGGTAGATTTCGTCCTCCTGAACACGAATCCGGCGTTCTTTTTGCCCTAGCTTTTTAAATAACCGAGTTATGGGACTTTAAAAGTTTTGAAAAATGAATTTTCTGAAAATTCGAATTTTGAATATTTGACATGCTACCAATGTAGTTTTCGACCTCTTGAACACGAATCCTGCGTTCTCTTCGCCTTAGCCCTTCAAGTAAGCGAGAAAATCGAGTTCAAAGTTTTGAAAAATGAATTTTCTGAAAATGTGAATTTTGGTTATTTGACACGGTATCCTGGAAGATTTCGACCTCCTGAACACGAATCTGGCGTTCTCATCGCTCTAGCTCTTCAAGTAAGCGAGAAAATCGAGTTCAAAGTTTTGAAAAATGAATTTTCTGAAAATGCGAATTTAGGTTATTTGACATGCTACTAATGTAGATTTCGACCTCCTGAACACGAATCCGGCGTTCTCTTCGCCTTAGCCCTTCAAATAAGCGAGGAAATCGTGTTCAAAGTTTTGAAAAATGAATTTTCTGAAAATGTGAATTTTGGTTATTTGACATGCTACCAATGTAGATTTCGACCTCCTGAACACGAATCTGGCATTCTCTTCGCCTTAGCCCTTCAAATAAGCGAGGAAATCGAGTTCAAAGTTTTGAAAAATGAATTTTCTGAAAATGCGAATTTTGAATGTTTGACATGTTATCCTGGAAGAATCGACCTCCTGAACACGAACCTCGCGTTCCCCTCGTCCTAGCTCTTCAAGTAGTCAACTCTTGACAATCTTCTCTGGTAGATTTGGACTTCCTTAACACGAATCTGAGGTAATTTTCGCTCTAGCTCTTGAATGATCGAGAAAGTTTTTTTTAAATGATTTAAATGGAATATTGTGAAAATGTGAACCTTGCAAATTCGATATGCTTGTCTTTTAGATTTCGATCTCCTGAATCCAAAGTTATTGTCACTCTAGTTCCTTAATTACGCGGGAAAATCGACCTCAAACAATCGAAAATGGTGTATTCTGAAAAGATGAATTTCGGGTATTTTCAGTCTTTTCTGCTAGTTGTGGACCTCCTGAACCCGAATCCGACTTTATTTTCGCTATAGTTATTATATCGGCGAGAAAATCGGCTTCACAGTTGTGGAAATGGAGTATTCTGAAAATACTAGTTTAGCATATTGGACATGGTTTTCTGGTTTATTTGGACCTCATGAATACGAATCTGATGTTATTTTCGCTCTTGCTCTACTAATAAGCGAGGAAAGCGACTTAAAAGTTTTGAACAATGAAGTTTTCTGAAAATGCGAACTTCGCAATTTTGACATGCTTTTCTGGTAGATTTGGACCTAATGAACACGAATCTTACGTTATTTTAACTGTAGCTCTTCATGTAAGCTAGAAAATCGACTCAATGTTTTCAAAATTGTCAGACAAAGTACTATTTTCTGCTTCACATGTAGTGAGAAGGATGAGGTAATATGCATCTCGTTTTTTATTGATATCAATAATTGTACATCTTCTTTTGTGAGTATAGGGTACCTTAGGTAGGATTAAGGGTTGTTCTAACTTGCAATTGATGTTGGAAACCGGGATAAAATTCTAGTGAAGAAGCAATCTAAAATCATTTAAATTAAAATTTATGTATTCACCAGGCCCTATTCCTTTATATAACTTTTAGGTACTGAACAGTAAACAACAACCTAAGCTTTTATAATGTGGCCTAGACTCCTGGTCTAATTGCTTTATTTTAAGGTGAAATAAATAACATAATTGAACTCTATTCATCAATTAATACGATTTTCTTACGTTTGAGTTTTCAATCGTTTAACAGCCATGTTCTTCAATGTCTTTTGACATAAATTGCAAAATGCTGCTCACTTTTTGTTTTATTTCACTAATTTGAAGCCTCTGTCAATCCACAGACCACCCTCCAGAAACCCTTATGGGCCTATGAGTCACAGTTTTCACTATAATAGTTCGATACTGTTGCAAGGGTTGGTGCTTTGGTCGTATCGAACAGTTTGTTTCCGCAAGCTCTCTGTCCAAGGATGCCATTTCCTATTGCACTTTTGTTCGGTAAAAATATCCTGGAAAACAACTGGAAAAGGATGAAAGGGAATAAAGCGATGTTTGGCACCACGATGCATTGGCCAGTTGGAGGGAGAATTACTCTCAGTTGTTCCAGTTAAGGATCCAGGTAGGTAATATTAAATAAGAACTTTATTTTGTTATAGCATAGCTTTCACTTAAAATTTCTTGGTTACACATGTAACTGTATTGTCTAATGTGTGTTTGTCTCTTTTTCAGATATACTGCTTGGGAGTAATTTGCAAGAATGGAACCATTTCCAAGGAAATGATTTTACTTATGCCTGAAGAATTTTGAAAGGAAATACTTAACATGAGTAATGGGAAGCCCTCCATGATATTGAAAGGATCTGGAGTGAATCCCACATTTCATTGCTGAGGGCCAGATCTGTATGGATTAGGTACCAGTTCGTTGTTGTAATATTTAATTTTAAAATTAAATTAATGAAAGTAGCATCATGTTAAATACAATTTTTGTTTTTAGGCTAACCCAAAAGCATCTCATGCATGCGATCCAATGCTATTTTTGCCTTAATGAGTAATATCAGAGCCTTGTCGTAAAATTACTTGGGCTCCCTTTGGTAGCAATCACTCCACTGTTTACTTAAGAAATATGGTTACTTTGAAGTAGTGCTTGGGCTTGTTTATGACCTAAAGTGTTTTGCATACCAAATTTAAACCATTGAAAACTTACCCTTTACGGAGATTGTTAATTTAAGTACTGTGAAAAATGGTAAAGGTTCATTTCTGTTTGAGAAAGCAATCAAAATAAGATGGTGTATAGCTGGCTTTCTTTTATGGGAGCCTTTTTTGCAATTGAAGATATGATTTACTCAGTTACTGACATATGTTGTTCTTCTGATGTACTCTGTTTTTTGGAAACTTGGTGATACCTTGGTTAACAGCTTCCTTACTGCCTCAAATTTTGTGCAGGACTTAGTTTTTTGGTCATTTGCCTTCTAATGATTAGCAATTGTTGATTTTAACAGTATTTGCAGTTACTGAAATTATTTTTATTTGTATAATTGCTGTATTTCCTGTGGTATTTTTACAATTAAAGTTGAATTTTCTCACTTATGATTTTTATTTGTTTTGTATTCCTTGCATGCTGAATTAACTAGTGTGTGGGAAAAGGAGAGGGGTATGGGGGAGTAGGAAGGGAAGGAATGGAAGGACGGTGGAAAGGGGTGAACGGGTAGCAAGGGAAGGGATGGGAATAATTAGTGCCAAGTCTTTCCATTGTTCTCATCAATGATGTTGGTAACACTGGAGTGTTGGCTGCTTCTGTGGCATCCCAAACACCCATCAGTTTTGGCTGCTTCCGTGGCATCCCAAACACACACCAGTTTTGGCTGCTTCTGTGGCATCACAAACACACATCAGTTTTGGCTGCTTCCGTGGCATCCCAAACACCCATCAGTTTTGGCCCTGTGTCACTGACTTTGCTGTGACCTTCCTGCCATTTTGGAAACAGGTGAGGGAATAACTGATTGGTTAATGGCTTGAATGCTTCTGGTTAGCCATTGTCTTTGTGGAATTTGAATAATAAATAACTGTATAATACTTATAGTATGCACTCCTTTGATTGGAACATGGAAATGGACTTAAAAATCAAAAATATATTATTATTATTTATTTTCCTGTAAATTTAATAGTATATTTACTAGAAATTATCAAATTAACACACAGGTAACATTTACTGGTGTTGTGAGGTCAACATATATGGAATCACTGTGGGTTTCTCCATCAGGAGTAGTCACTTCTAAATATAAATGCTATAATACACTATTAAATATAAATAATAAATAGTTTTAAAACTGCAATAAGTCAGTGATTTAGTGAGAGTTACATTATTTATACAAAGTGATGTAATTTTGTAACTATGAAATTAGTTTCGTCATTTGTTTTTATAAAATTAAAACTGCCTACATTTTCTTACACAAAACTTTATTTAACAAGTACAGTAATAATCTACATAATATTCTTCTTAATCTACATACTCTACAATATTATCTATGTGTATGTAGAAAAATAATATTCTGTGTGTAATGACCCAACCCTGAGTAAAGGTTAGCAATTTGTGGGTGTGGAAGATGATTTCAAGAATAGAATTTTGCAATTTGTAAATGTAAAAATTCTATAATTACAATTATATGATACGTTAATAAAAGCAGTAATTAGGTAGAAAGTAGTATATAGTAAAAGAAAATTATAATTAAGGCAAATTAACTTACTTCAAGAAAGATGGCTTAATTCTCATTATCTATCATCAGTTTTCATTTCTGCTTCGTTAATGCTGCTTTCAAACATAACTCCTCTTACACATATATTCATTAAAATAATCTTATAAGTTTCCCAAGTGTTTAAGTCATATTCCTCTATCTTTAGCTTCCATGCATAATATTTAATAAACAAACTTCAATTGGAATGTACTCCAGAAAGATGGAATTAAATAAAAATTGTATGATTTTATATGAAATCTATTATATACACAAAAATGTATATATGCAGACATTTTTCCTTTAAGGCACTTGCACAAGAAAACACTGATATTGGTAGAGGACAATATGTGAAGGTAATAAATAAGAGGTCCAATATTAACCTATTAGTTATGTTAAGTAAGGTGGAAGAATGGGGAGGATTTTTGGAGAGAATATATAAGAGTAATTTACACTAAGGGAAATACCAGCCAGATGGGCATTGCTGTGGTATTAGACATGAAAGTGGTATAAGCCATGATAGCCCTTGAGCTAATAAGAACCTATGTTGTGTCAATAGAAATAAAGGCTGAGACAGTAAATACAGTGAAATTGATAGGGTACTTGACGATATGAAGAAAGCAATGGGTATTGACGAAGTTAAGTAGAAGGGAAATTTGGGACCCAAGAACTTACCAGAATAAAGTGGAGAAAAACTTTGATAAGTTTCCATCAATTTTTGGTTCTTTCCAATAATAGAGCTTTAGGACATTATTTCTTCACTACATGATGCATCCATACAAATAGCCTTGCAATATGTTTCCCAAAGGTGTAAATCATTTTCTTTTTCTTTATTTTACATGCATGAAATTCGAAAAATAAATCGTAATTGGAATCTACAAGGGAAAAAGTGAAGTATTTAGTAAAATATGTGTGTGTAATGACATCCTCAAGATTCTGACTGACAGCCAATTCTCAAGATTTTGACTGAGTATACGATTCTTAGGTGGAGAATATTGTTTGTTTACCAGTAGTAGTAGTATTGTTTAAAGAACTTCAACTACTTGGGTCACTTTGCACATGTAGGCCCCCACTGGGAATTGCCACCTGGGATGGCTTCCTTGAAATGGAGTAGGGGTTAGTTTTAAGAGAGAGGGCATTAGTAAGGAAATTTAAGGCTAGGAATTCATGGTTTTGGAATTTAGAACTGAGATATTTAAGTTATATTTGAGATTGAACAGGTGTAGCTCATGGGCAGCTAATTGTAACTTTTTTGGTGCCTTAAATAATTACCTGGCCATTTGCAAATGGCATGCTACTAAGGAAGCCATTTAGACTTATTTGTGTTCCCTTTTTCTTATTTGGATTTCTACTTTCCTTTTACGTTTCTACTAGATATCTATGTAGATGTTGAAGATGCAGTTATGTTAGAGATAAAGTACATTCTAGTCTCCCTACTTGGTTTAAATTTCTTGAGTTGGTATTTTACCAATACCTGAGTTGATTGTAATTTGGTGTCTTTATACAGATGTTGGATGATTTTTATTTGTTGGCTTGGGTATCCCCTTATTTTTTTCTGATAACTCACCCCACCCTTTATACCATCTAATAACTTTCGTCTTTGGCACCTATGGGTGCCTTCTGCTTTTTCCTTGTGTTCTGCCCTGATTTGCATTCTTTAGCAATCCCTCTCCTCTTAATACTTCATTCGACCATTTCCTCTGTCTAAGTTTAATTGCTTCAATTAAACTTAGACTTAGACTCTCTCCTCCCTGAACATCTGTAGTTCCTCTATGTTTGTTTTTACTATCAACCTAAATAACCATTTCCATTCTACCCCATACCCACCACCAGAAGGCCTCTATTCTTTTTATGTCCTTTTTATGTAAGGTCCACGTTTCACACCCATACAGCAATACAACCAAGGATTTTACCAATCTTTTTCTGATTCCTTTATCAAGATTTTTAATCATCAGTTCCCTTCGTTTCATGAAAGCTTCCCCGGCCAATGCTATTCTTTATCTAACCTCATCTGTACACCTCCCATCTCAAGGTAACGCAAGGTATAAATAAATGAGACATTTTTTGGTATAGAATTTTTTAATGGTTCCACAGTCCTACATGACTTCGCACATTGTCAGATTCACTTAAAAAAGTACAACCGTTTTTCGTCGTCTGGGGAGGATAAGCAATGCACCGAAAATATTGAGAGCCGGTGACCGCGTCCTGCGATTTGCCCCATATTTCAAAAACCATTGCTAGGATCCGACAATAGGCAAAACCCTGTAAAACGTAGAAGGACCTCCTTTCAGATGCCGAGGGCTAATGCTGCTCCGTCCTAACATGAGTTCGGATCACTCCAAATTTAAAGGAGACAGACGCCCGATGTCGGAATGATTTAATGATTGCCGATTAGGGGTGCTAAGTTAAAAAATCGTCTCCATACCAGAAAAAAATCTGCTTTCCCTCCTGTTTCAATTTTGGGCAATTTTAAAGGATCGGAGAAACGTTCCACCACTATCTAATCATTGTCGGGCGACTGCGGAAAATGCTTAATCTGGTTAATTGAATCGTTTTTCGGAAGGTTTCGTTTCCGGGTTGAATATTTGGAGATTCCATCTCCGCGACCGCAAAAACGGTTTGTTAGAAAGAAGTCGGTGCACAGCACAGTAAGAAAAAAATATCTTTAACGACTTTTTTCGAAAGAGCGTCCACAGGAGCGCCGTATAAATATATTTCACCGGAAACCAATTAATTTCGATTGTCTTTGCTCACCGAAAAGATTTACTCTCACGTAGCACTGTCCACTTTGAAACACATTCACTTGGCTTCGTTTGGATCACAGAACACCAAAGTTTTTCATCAGCAATTGATTTCTCATACACATAAACAGCCACGGTTTGCTATATGATTATAATTCACAACACACGCAGAGAGATCCAATGGAATTCAGTATGAATGACTTACCCATGAAGACCTGCTTGTGTTACGCACTCAGTCTTTCGTTTAGTGTAAAGCCTAAACGAGATCTTAAAAAAATTCTTTGCCCCTCTCATTATTTAACGAGATGACTCACGCTCAGGCACTCATTCATAAACATTTAGACCAAATTTTTCTTAAAACTCCACAAATGTGAAAAAAACAACGATGAACTTTTATTCAAATAAAGTGATCGTGAAATACACCTTTGGAGAAAACTAGAATACTTGACAAGTGCGTGTCTTCTCGTGAAAATGGCACGCGATGTTTTCCTCACTACCTCTCGAAGAAATGTTATATCGAAAACGTTCACTGTTCATCGGCGTGTATGAGATAATGAGCGATTGTAGTAATTTCTTTCCATGAAAGGATCACATTTCAGAAAATCGTTCCTCTGACTAGGCGAGAATGTCGAATTCCCGATGAAGTTATGAACAAGGAACTGAGAACATGGAAGATAAGGAATTTTTATGGAATGAAAAAATCAATTTCTTCACTAAAATGTCTTTTACGACATCTTCGCGCTATCGGCTGATAATTTCTTATTTTTTATTATTATAAAATGAATAAATCAGTTTCTTTATGGCGAGTTCATATTTGACCACTAAATTGCCACAAGTAGTCACTTTGGTGAAAGCAAACGACAACCGGCACATTTCACTAAAAATTAATTACAGATAATAAAAATCCTTCGTTCTTATCGACACTTTGCGTTATTCAATTCTCCACTAAATCCTCCCCTCTTCGATTCATCTCTCTACGTTTTCCGCCCGGGTTCATAAAAATTTGAAAGAAATCACAATCACCTCGGAAATTGGGGGGATTCCGAAAACATTTTCTTTACGGTAATCTCCTTTAGTTTGATTTTTCTCTTTTTACACACAAAACATATACACACGAGGAGAGAGAATAGGATATTCAAAAGGAATACTTTCTTGAATTTGCGAGAGAAATTGATAGAGAGACATTATCGACGGGGTTTTTTCCGTCCGATAGTAGACCGATGATCTAAACTCTTTGGTCAGTCGATTACGTCCGCCTTAATTCCTCCCGGATGTACTCAATGTTATGAAGACGTCGACTTTCTCATACTGTGCTTTCCCTCTTGGCGACCATCAGCGGCGTGTCAGGAGAGTCAGGGTCCTCCTCCAGTAGCGGTGCGGTGGAGGGCGGGGGAGGAAGAGGGGGGGATGAGGAGTAGGAGGAGGTCTCGGAGGACATCGGGGGGAGGGACATGGGGTGAGGGGGGATGGGGTGAGATCGCATTCCCACGGGAATGGGTGACTCCATGGGGTGGTGCGTCATCATGAGGCCGGGGTACATTGAAGGGGGGCCCATGGGCATCCCGATCCGAGCCATGCTCATGGTGCTTCCCCCGCTGCCCATGCCGGAGTAGGAAGGCCAGTGCTGCCGGGGTAGAGTACACTGAGGGTAGGCCACTCCCTCCACTGGTTTCTAAAGAGAAGGAAAGAAGATTCATAATCACTCAACTTCGTGTATCGACTTCGTGTCCGACACCTATTTTTTACTCTGAAAAATTTACCAAAGTTGCTTATAAAGAATTTACACCAATCCACTACGGTGGGTTGCTCCACAGCTTCATCATAGGACGGAAAGTACAATGGGCGCTTAGATACAAAGCTGCGCCACAATTGCTTGAATAGGAGAATATTTAATCGTAAGAGGGATCCTTAGTACCCGAATGCAGGCAGTTTTATACCGCTTTATTAGATTTACAAGTAGGGAAATACATCGCTGAATGAGCTGTAGTGCACTCAGTACACCATTGGCTGTGAATTGAAATAATGGCATTCATAGCAAATGCGTGATTTTCATTAGTTCAATAGCGATATGAGCCACGTCAACTGTATTGTTCAGTTCAAAATGAGCAATGTCACAAGTATATACGAAAATATACAGCCGATAGGCGTTTCACATAAATCTTTCCACATTTTCGTAAGACCGTCCTAAACTAATCGCTATGAGATTTTTTTCCGGGAAAAAAACACGAGGATCTTCGTGTTCTTGGTACGGCTTATTACTTTCTTTGTAATTGACGAGGCCCAGCGTACAGCGTAGAAGAATACCTTTGAATAGCAACTACACGACGAATAGCTAAAATAACGCTGATATTTGGAGTTGTATCACTCAAAGCGATGTCATATGAATATTTTTGTGCGCAATCCGACACTAATAAACGGCTGTTTAGGCGTCTCTCCTGAGAATTAAGCACCCCGAATAGAAAATCGGCGGTGAAATCACGGAGCACAGTGTTTAGCATTTCTTATAAATACTTTTTTCAGTAATTTTACTCGGAACTGAATGCATGGTAATCGCTTCATCAATAGATTGTGTTATTAAGCGTGAATGCTGCAGGAAGTTTAGGAAGAATACTTTCAAATTTACCAAATGCTATATTCTGAAAATCCCGTTGTTTCCCATTTGGGGCCAGGAAGTACTTATTGGATTCAGGGCTGAGGCGAGCAGGTCGACTGCAATTCAGCAGAATAACAACGTCTTCACTTTGTCAAATTATGAATCCGTGTGACTAGCACTTAATACAGGTAGGTAAAGGTATTGTATCACAATAATTGAAATTTTCAACGGATTTGGCGAGAAGCCTTAACTTTAGTAGAATATCTCACTCACTTCCAGTGAATATGAAGTACATTATTTCTTCCAAAATTTCTCGTTTGGCAGGGGTACTAAATCGAGTGTCAAAGAGGTGCTTATTTCTCGCTCGTTCGTCCCTTACTTGAGTACTGTTGCGCTGTATGGAATCCACACGAGAAGGGTCTGATATTGGAGCTAGAGCGCGTACAACGCGGAGCGGCTGGTTTCGTTAAGGGAGACTATAGTTTCGATAGCAGTGTATCAGAAATTATCTAATCCCTCGGCTGAGAATCTCTTAAGGATAGAAGAACCGAGTATAGGCATGAAATATTCCAGAAAATTTTGAGTAGAGATTTGTACGACGAAATACAAGACATCGTGATTCCCGTACTCAGCGAGCGCGATTTCCGAGACAAAGGGATTTCGCGATATTATAGCGAGAACGGATAGTTATTACTTGTCTCTTTTTCCTGATAGTATTAAGAATACCAATCAGGTAGCTTATTAATAGGATGGACGTTTTCACAACCCTGCCATACGTCATATTCTGAGGTACTAATGTAAAGGTAAATGAGAATAAATCTTCCTATCTCTCTAAATCGTAGAGAAGCTTAAATATTTATGGTATGTAATCTTCGGACGAAAGTATCGGAGTCAGCTGCTGTAATTTAAGGAGGAATGACCGACCGTTCGGTATGAATACTACGTTGACATTAAAGGTTCACTGGAAATATAAGACCATTTCAATCAATCTTCGAAATTCAAAAGGCAATTTGTTTTGTAATAAATTGCGACGACAAATCAACGAGCGTTTGTTAGATACTTTCATTAGGATGGGAATTTTTAGACGATAGAATACTTCAACAAAGGCTTTATTTACTTAATGAATTCAGAGAAAGTACGTTACTTTATCGCGTAACGTTGCTACGTTACGAAAGCACGTTATTAGAGGATGTATCCGACATTATGCGTCCTCCCTGTCACATTGGTTCGGATGCTACCAGAAAAATCAGGGAAATAGATGCGTGAACAAGAATTAATTATTTCCGCGAGCGCGATAAATCGATTAGGGAAGTAGGGTCATGGTGTTTGCATCCCTTGCCAAACACCGAAAGGCGGCTTGCAGTGTTCGTGTGTAGAGTAGATATAAGTTGCTACAGGTGTAAAATGTGGTTTTTAATAATGGCGCTGTTCATATCACAGCAATTCTTTTGAAATTTGTACGGAAAATTTGGATGCATGGTGAGATGGAATTAGATGTTGGCTACATAGTAAAACTTTTCCTAAAAGTTTTTAATCCTACGTTCATAAGAAGCGCTGTTTTGATTAATGTGAGAGCTTTGATTTAAGAAGAATCCAGAGAACTTGGTTAAGTATGGAGTATGAATATCGATGTATAGAGTAATCTAGAAAATTCTGCAGTAATTTAGCTTTGACAACAGTGTCACTTTGCACACAAATGTGATGCCTATATTATCTCAGGAACTAAAAAGAATAGCCACAGAAGAACATTAACATTATAAATCCAATATAATTATTGTTGCTGACCAAAATTTTGAAACCACAAGGCGGCACATTGCCTCCATCTGCAGCATCGAATGATTACAAAGAATTACAATATAACTATTACTCGCAATTTTGAGGTGGATGTAACTGTTTGTAAATACTTCATTGATCTGTAGACACTAAAGTTTGGTTCCCAAATTGACCTTCGATAACGCTAAACACGCTATCAGAGACTGCGGAACTGAAAGCGAAATATAAAATTTCGGAGGGGAAAATCTCTGAAAAGTAATTTCAGTGAAAACAGTAACTCAGGGAGATTCATTTTCCATCTGCGCCCATTTGCTCTTTCGCTTATCATATTAACAAAAGTCAATTTTATCCTAAAATTTCTCCAATGAAGGTTTCTTTTCCTCTGCTGAATCACATTTTCTTTCTTGCTTTTTCTTAATAAGCCAAACTGGCAGCCGAGATGTAATGTTCCTTCCACATGCCGGCAATTTGTGCTACAGAATAAGATGGTTCTCCGGATAACCGACAGGGCTGTGTGTGCAGGACCCAAAAGGGATTAAGGGAGAGATTTAGGAGTGACATCGTATATCAACCGCTGATTTGTAGCTTCGCCGCAGCGGCGCTGCTATCGCTTCATTTTATTGAAATCCGAATCCGGAAGAAATGGCAAAGGGAAAAATTGACTAAGAGGCTTTTCCTTTTAAGGCTTAGAAATTCTGATTTTTTATCTCCTTTTTTAGGCGGGAAAAATAAGTTATTTTCAGTGAAAGGGCATTTATCTCTTCAACACAGACTATTGTCTTTGACTACATTTTCGAAAACGCTGTGAAAGATGCGAATACAATTTAATGTCAAAACTAGGATCCAGAAAAATCTTAAATTTCATTGCTCGTTGCTGCAGCGTGCTCGATTTTTGATTAATGTTCCCGATCTCTTTTCTAACGGCTTTTGTGGAATACCGAAGTCCCACAATTCATCTCCGTTTTCTGAAATACGCTCGCGGATTCGTAACGCAATGTTTTATCAAACAAATCATTATTATGGAAAAAATCATTATCATTATTATATTAAATCACTAAACCCATAATTTCACCTATACTAAACGTGTTTGTATATTTGAAACATTAATAACACGAATTTCTGTTTCATTTTCGTCGCAGAATGTTACGTTAAATATTTATTGGTCGACATCTTCTTTGGGTTAACATTGTACTAGCAGGTATTTTAATATGTTATCAGCTTCTGATACTTTTTAAAATATATGCTGAGAATTCCCAGAGCAATATGTTTTAGTAATATAATATGTCTCTCTTTATGAAAGTTAATTTAAAACCATCAAACATTTGCACATACCTATCATGTTGCGAAGGTAAAAACACTACCTATTACCTGTTTCACTAAAGGAAGTAATGGGAATTAGCAGTAGAAATAAATACCTCTAAAGTAATACTGGAAGGAAAAAGGTACGTGAATTCTGCAAAAATTAAGTGTAATTTTAAGATTTACAACTTTATTGTTAATTATTAATTTTATTTCCTTTTCGTTGAATCAGTTTCATCGATTTTTATTATGCGGTGAGGGACAAATTTTCAGGGCAAAAAGAGAAAAGGAAAAGAATATTACGTCACAAATTACCGATTATAGAAACTACCAACGAGAAAAGTTACATTTCTTAGGAAACATCTCGTAAACCCGAGAAAACTTCCTACAGTTACATTGCTCTTCTAACGCTGTATAGCCAAACCAGTTGCATATGGTTATTGAGTTGGGTTGAGTACTTCTACAAATTCGCTCAGATGTTTATCGGGTTTTTCTACGTATCTGAAAGCGAACCAACCAACCAAAAAAAAATTGGAGCAAAAAGGGGGTGTAGTATAACCTAATTCATTAATTTCGATAATGGAATTATATTCACCAAAGGAAAGAAATCTAAGCGGACGATCAGAGTAGGTGGTGAAAAACTGGAACAGGCAGATAATTTCTCTTACTTGGGAAGTGTTCTATCTTGGGATGGAAGGTGTTCACGTGATGCTGGAAAAGAATAGCATTGGCCTAAGAAGCTTTCGTGAAGCAAAGGGAACTAATGACTTAGGCCGATAAAGGATTCAGGAAAAGATTGGTAAAATCCTTGGTGTGGAATGTTTTGTTGTATGGGTGTGAAACGTGGAACTTACGAAAGGAGGAAATCAAAAGATTAGAGGCAATCGAGATGTGGGTATGGAAAGGGTAAGTTGTGTTGCCAGAAAAACAAGCACGGAGGTAATAGAGGTGGTCGGGGAAGAGAGGGCTTTAATTGAAGTAATCAAACGTAGAAAGAGGAATTGGGTAAGCGAAAAATTAAGAAGAGAGGAATTGCTAAAGAATGTAATTGATGGAAGAATACAATGGAAAAAAACAGAGTGGAAGACAAAGACAAAAGTTATTGGATGAAATAAAGGGTGAGGTAAGTTATCAGGAGATGAAGGAAACGTAATTTTAAGCAGAAAATTCTAGGTGATAGCTTAGAGGAGGACCCTAAAGCCTTCTGGTCGTACGTTAGGGAGACACAGGGAAAATTACAAACCGTTTGCTCATTAAGGGATAACGATGGCAATATTACTAGTGATCCGAAGAAGAAAGCGAACATCCTTAACGACTTTTACCAAAGCGTATTTGCAGCCGATAATAGCTCAGACAGCCTTCCGGTAACAAACACAAACGCGTTGATGTCAAGTATTTGTTTTACTGAAGAGGGAATCGCTAAACTCTTGCGTACAATTAAGCCAAATAAATCCCCAGGCCCTGAAGGTATTCCGGCTAGAGTATTGAAAGAACTAGCGGATAGCGTCGCTCCATACCTCCAAATCGTGTTCTCCAAATCAATTAATGAAGCCAGCGTCCCAATGGATTGGAAATTAGCGAATGTTACGCCCGTTTACAAAAAAGGATTAAAGGACGACCCAGGTAATTATAGGCCCATCTCGTTAACTTCACTGACAGGCAAAGTAATGGAGCACATCGTTGTTAGCTCACTAATGAAGTTTTTAGATAGCGCTAGTTATTTCAATAAGAACCAACACGGCTTTAGAAAGTCCCGGTCATGCGAAACTCAACTTGCGCTATTCGTCCACGATATTTTAAAATCTGCCGAGAGTAGTAAGCAAGTGGATGCTGTTTTCCTCGATTTTAAGAATGCTTTCGATAGAGTTCCTCACAACAGATTAATTTACAAATTAAAATTGGCTGGAATTAATAAGGAAGTAATTGACTGGGTCAAAGATTTTCTCTGCGATAGGGAACAACAAGTAGTACTCGATGGTGTTACTTCAAACAGAGTCAAAGTTACCTCAGGCGTACCCCAGGGCAGCGTGATTGGGCCCCTTCTTTTCTTGATATACATAAACGACTTGAGCCACGAAATCGATAGTAAAGTGAGGATATTCGCGGACGATACAGTTATATATAGGAAAATATCAAGCGTGGAAGACCAGGAATCCCTAGCAAACGACTTAGTTCGTATTCAACGGTGGTGCGAAAAATGGCAACTCGACCTAAACACAAGCAAATGCTCCGTAGTAAATTTTTTCGAAAGAAAACAGTTGCGGCAGAATAAATCGTACAGTATTAGCGGAACAGTAATTAAAGTAGTGGACTCGGTAAAATATCTCGGAATCACTCTTACGAATAACATGAACTGGAGCACGCACATCCGTAACATTTGTGCTAAAGCAACTAGAAAACTCGGTTTCATTAGGCGTATTGTCGGTAAATGTGACGAAAAAGCTAGAGAACGATGTTATTTTGCGTTGGTTAGGCCTCATCTTGAATATGCATCAAGTATATGGGATCCGGCAGACGATACATGCATCCGTGAACTCGAGAAAGTACAACGGAAAGCGATACGTTTTGTTAAGAAGTGCTACGATAAAAAAGCAAGCGTTACCAAAATGCTGTCAGATGCAGGTTGGGAATCCTTAAAAGATAGGAGACTAGAAGCTAGATTGCGATTGCTTGATAAATTTAGGGAAAGTACATTTGCGGAAGATATAGTAGATATTATGAGACCCCCCTGCTACCTTGGACGATCCGACAATGAGCGCAAAATAAGAGAGATAGATGCTAGGACGAGTCGATTTAAGAATTCATTCTTTCCGCGAACTATACATGATAATAATAGGCTAAAAAAATAGTCCGAACGCCCGGTGTTTTCACCCCCTGCCACACGCCGTAAGGCGGCTTGCAGGGTATCTATGTAGATGTAGATGTAGAAATGGAGATTAGTAGAGAATATAAGGGCACATAACCTAACTGAAAGGTAGAAAACTTATGTAACCTTCACAAAGATACTGTTGATAAACTTACGAAGATTTATTTCGAAGACATTCCTTGATTCTCGTATGGAAAAAAAACAAACCGCCATGGCCTAGACTAGAGACTATGTGACTAGAGTCACTTTAGGTTAAAGACCATGGCCACTTTCAAGTCTTGCTCATGTCAAGACAACTCATACGAGAAAAAAATTCCAGCAAAATACAGGAGACGCATCCGTAGGGAGTACGTCGTTCAAATCCTTCTTTTCGAATGATGCATTTAAAAATTCTTTTGTTTTTATCTCTCCCTTGAGGTGTATTTGTAATTTCAGAGGAAAGGTAGTCTATTTGCAAACTAGAAGTGGTTTGAATGTTGCCACAGTGGATTTGGGTTGAAGTGTTCAAACAAACGGAATTCTGATATCTCATTGGATATTCCGTTTATATTCTCATTTTTCCTGAGACGAAACGAGTACATCTAAAGACTTTGAAAGCATGAACGAGTTTGAAAGCATATTCTCACTGTCGCACAAGTGGCTAGAATCGAAAAATGCTAGCCAAGAGAAAAAATGGTTCTTAAAGGCGAGGGACTTAGCATTATTACTTACGAAAGATTATTTTTGTGATCCCGAGTTAATTCTTTCGTTATCTTTACACGTTAAAAAGATGCAGGGTGTCAAACTTGCCAAATTTTCGCAGAAAGGGATATTATCGGATTTTCGGAAAAAATTAGTTTGCTGCGATTTAGACGCTGTTGAAGGGACAAAAGAATCCCTGGAGAAGCAGGATGGTTAACAGTAATATAAATTAATAATAGGCTTCTCAACCCGTGAGAGAAATGTTATCTTATTTCATTACCTTTCTCACAGGAATTTCGCATCGAATTATTCTGACTAATTTATTCAGCTTTTTGCTCTAAACACACACATATTGTGCTGTAAATACGACGGAGGAACTACGTATGTTGAAGAAGAATCTTCCGAAATACTGTTAATTATGTGATAATATGTATCCACGACTTTGATAAGCATAATTGATTTGATAACCAACTTTGGGACATTTGCGCGCCATATTTGAAAATATCTGAACTAACATCTTACTAGTAGACTAGTGTGTCCGTCATGAAGTGTTTTGTTTCCTGCACTCCGCGTGCCTTTAGTTGTATGAAAAGTGCACTCCGCGTGCCTTTAGTTGTATTTGTTTTGTGTACAAGAATCCTGTGATGAGAATTCAGTATTTCGTTCCATTTAAGTTTATACAGTCCTCTTATTTCTTAATCTTCGCGATCGAACAGGTGTTGAACAGTACGGCAATTTCTGTCGTCAAATTACGAGTTCAAGGCTGTCTTTCACAAATTCATTCTTTACAGCATATCTACACTGGAAGGTTTGCATTGGTTAGAAACATAAAAGGGACAAATAAGATTAATATAACAAACGCAGTTCTCCGATTGGCATATGTTAAAGAAATGCCAATGTAATTAAAGAGAGATAAATAAGAAACAAGCCTAATTTATTTTTCCTTCCACCTATGATTATTAAAGTTAAAATAGAAGAATTTTCAAAACAAACCATTACATTAATTTTTTTAACATATTCCAGAATTCCTTTTGTTTCCAAATAGAATCTTGCTCAAAACATTCCTTAGAGTCCGTCAATATACTATATATTTATCGAGAAGAACTGTTATACTTTTGCAGTGAACTGTTTCAATTTCAACCACTCGAATGAAGCCCGGATAAATCCCCTACTTTTCTTATCGATACCATGAATTGAGTTAACAAAAAATGGCGTGTTTGCCTTTTAATGCAAAATTAATACACTTCATCTCATCTTCTCCTTTCCGATTGGTTTTTCTTTGATTCGTCGTATGGATTGCTTCTCCACCATCTCTAATATATTACGAGCTCTAATTCCAAATCTGTGCTTCCAAAGCAAAGTATTTGGAAAGACTTAGAGAAGTGCAGACAATCTATTCAATTGCCTCGTGTGTAAAAAATTCCGCCGCCTCTCTGCGTGGGGCAGAGGGTACACAAAGCGTTCGAGTTACCTCTTCAGCTTACAGTTGTCGCGTATCGTTCGCGGAAAGAATGAGTCCCTAAACCGACTTGTCCTCGCATCAACTTCTCGTATTTTACTCTCAGATCATCCGAATGGGGTCGCTTAATACTGATCACGTCTTCGGCAAATATACTTTCTCTGAATTAATACAAGCAATCGCAGCCTAATCTTTTTCTATCAAGTATTCCCTACCTGCGTCTGAGAGCATTTGGGTATTTAGTTTAAGTTCCCAAGGAGAAACGAACATAAAATGTTTGACGGGACCAGGACTGGAACCCAATTGCCAGTGGGTTGCTCTATCCATTGAGCTATCTCACCAGAAAATTTCTCCACGCCCCCGTTTGGGAGACATTGTAGACAAGGGCGCGACAGTTCGTCCGACTAATCTTATCGTTTTCCGTCTTTCCTAAATCCTTTTCCCTCTACTTAGTTTAAGTTTAGAATCACACTTTTTCGGGAGAACAGGTACCTCGCTCGAATTGCAGATACCAAACGTAAAATAAAAATGTGTAAGAGATGCGTATAATGTCTTGGAACGCGCGAAACTGATAGGAGAGATACATGTGGCTCGCGGGCAGTGGAATGGAGATTTCTTTCCCTTCTCTATCTCCCCAATCTACCAATACTATACTTCGTTGCCGTACATATCAGAGTTGTGTCTCATTTTCCCTTTTCATGACAATTCCGCCTATTCTTCTCTGTCCCTATTCGCAGTGACGCACCTTGGTTTGGGGCCTCAGCTGGCCCAAAGTATTGATTTTCTCGACGAGGCGGTTCCCTTGCGGGATAATCCCATTGCACTCTTTTGGGGCCATCGTCTTTTATAGATAACTAAATATCACGCCGTGTTCTTTCGCTTTTGTTTCAATCAATGTTTCCCCTCTTCCGATCTCCAGTTTTTGCTAATTTTTAATCCGCCAGCTATCTTTAAAACTGACTGCTTTTGCGTTGCTTTTTGAGAATTACGTGTTCGCGGGGTTTCATTATTTTTTTACGGTAATCCTTTTGGTTGAGCACTTTTTTTTCCCCAACTACGCCTTTTAGTTTGTTTCGTTACTCTTCAAGCACACTAAGCGTATAATTAATTTGACATATACGAGACATTACTTAGGGAAATAAAAATTCATTCCGGAAAAATTTATTTATCATTCAGGAAAAGGATTACAGGATTAATTATTATACGGAACAGGATTACAGTACCACCTAATGCTGCAAATATTTTCAAAGAATTTCACGATCGAATAAATTAAAGGAATAAGTTAAGTCTCGACAAAAATTTTAAAAAATTGCCATTAAATTCATAAAAAAATAAGGAAAGTGGTACAATCAGAAACATGCAAAGCAAAATATTCCGGAAAATATTTCAATGTGGAAAAAAAATAAGGGACAAAGAGATAAAGAGTGGTAAACTAATCGATAACTAGCTAAACTAAAATCACAATTGAAATTAGGTCGAAATTATAATGAAATGGGGTCGAAAGGAAAATAAGATTTATTTTAATCGCGTAACGGATTTTTTTATTATCATAAAAATTCGGCAACAGATATTTATTGCTTTTAAACCACAATGATATAATCCTTTTTTCTTTCATATATTTTTTACAGAAAGGGAATACTATTAAACATTTTTATTTTGTAGTGAAGAAACATTTGATAGGATAAATAGTCGGACGAAAACGTCAAATGAAAAGATAACAATGCTCTGCAGCAATTCAGAACAATTACAATAAAGTGATACATCCCTTCCTAAATAAATTTATCGGTCCGTCAGATATGTAGTGTATTGGCCGAAAAGTGTTGCATTCAAGAATTAGAAAAAGTACAGCGAAAGGCGATACCTTACGTTAAAAGTTGTTACGACAGATCAGATAGTGTTACTCCAATTCTTCAGGATGCAAGATGTGAATATCTTGAAGATAGAAGATTTAAACAAAGACTCAATTTACTTATTAAGTTTAGAGAAAGCACATTCTCAGAAGATGTACCTGACATCAGGCTTCCCGGCCTCCCTGTTACATATGCCGTTCTGATACCGAGAAATAATTCAGAAAAATAGATGCTAGGATTAGTCGTTTCAAGAATTCATTTTTGTTTTCGCGAACGACGTGCGAAAGTAATCGATTAAGGAAGTAGAGTTATGGTGCATGCACCCCATGCCACTTGCCGAAAGGCGGCTGACAGGGTTCATTTGTTGATGAAGATATGACAAAAAGTAGATAATAATAGTAAATAAAATAATGTATATATTGAATGCATATTACAATACAATGTTATAGAAACAATAATAAAAGCAGATAGTGATACCGACAATGGAAGAAATCTGTCACAGGAAATTACAACGAGACAAGGTGTTAGGCAAGGGTGTTTCTTAAAACTTTGTTTAATATACACATAGATGCCTTCCTACGAGAATGGAAGAAAGTTACACAACCAGGCATTAAAAGAAGAGAAAATAAGTCATACTCGAAGAATATGAAGACCATTTATAATTGGCTGTCCATAAATTAAATTTTATATCTAAAGACTTAAATATTCCTTCCTATAACGTATCAATTGCTTGTTTATTTCTGGTTACAATCAAGTATCTAATCTTAAAAAACTCTTACCCATTTACATTTAAACCCTGCAAGCCGCCAGTGGTGCATGGCAGTGGGTGTAAAAACACTGATAATTCCATTACACCCTAATTGCTATTAGCTTCTGTAATGCTTCGAGGGAAAAACGATCAGAAGTAACTATCCGTCCTGGCGATCACTTCCCTGAATCGCTTCTTAGTTTTCTCACGCGCACGTTGCTAACTGGAATAACAGCTATCTCGTCAATGAGATCTGTATTGATAAACTTTTCAAAAGCTTACGTCGGTCATCAAGTCTTCTATCCCTAAGCGAAGTCCACCTGAGGGGTTCTATCTTTGTCCAAACACTAATGTCGAATCCGAATTGCCGAAACACTACATTAATCATTGATCCGCATAGTGGCCAACTCGATGTAGAATATTACGTAAAATGGTTTGTCAATTTAAAACACACACAAATCTTACAAAATCCTCAGAATAACTTGATGCGCTCCTCAATGCCCTGGGCGACCACGAGCATCGCTCGAGAACGAATTAGAAGATTACATTTTTCTAATTTTATATTAACAAGCAAAAAGTCAAGACTCTATTTTGCGGATGGCTGCATAACAAAAGAAACGGGGAAGCCTGAGAATAATTGGAAGTGAGAAGAAGCTCAGCTGGAATCGAAGCCTCGTCATCCGGACTTTCGATTTCCTTTCTTTGCCTTAAGTCTTTCCTTGCTATTGCTTTGCTTTGACCGATTTGTTTGTACGTATGTTTCAAAATATGTAAGATATGTTTGTAAGTATTTAAATGCTTTGAAATAAAGTGTACCAAAATTATTACGGAACGACGACGCAATACTCGAATGACGATTTATTTTAATAAAACAGGAAAACATTATGGCCTGGAAACTGTTTGTTTACTCAAAGTTTCATTCCTTACCTTCGGGCGGAAACCTTATGTTTCGGAGCCATGTTCACAGAAATTCCTTCAAACTTCGAAATTGTACACCAACGTTAATGAAGTGAGGTTTCTCTAAGCGCGTTTACTCAAATTCGTGGCTGATTGTGGGTTTCGGCTTGCCTATAAAAAGTACGAGTCTTTGGTAAGATGCACGATTTTGAATTACGGATGATGAACGGAAATAGAATCTCTCGTATTCACAATTGTGGTGAAACAAGACCTAACTTTGCTTTAGCGATTTGCTTAAAGATTATTAACTCGTATAAAGCGAAACTAGCATGCACATCGCGGTATCATAGTAAATACTGTATCTTTACGAATAATGGAATTGTGCGTCAGAGCGATACGAGCAAAGATCGCACTTTAAAAACCTGTCAATCTCGTGGGAGATGGGCTATTTGTGAAGTCTCATGATTGATTACTTTCTAAAGGCGTAACTTCACTTCATTGAGATTAATGGAGGTAGCTCGCACCGTTTGTTTATTCATTCGCAGCGGAAAATAGGGGAATTATGCGCATATTATGAATGACGTGAAGATAACGTGGGGAAGAAATTATCTGACGCTGCCAAATAAGCGTTGGGCCCGCTTTTCATCATTTTACAACTTTATTACACATCTTGACTCCTCTTCCCAACACAATTCTCTCCTTATCTCCACTCGCGTTTCTTCCGGTTTTGCAGAGAGTGAGTGGCCTGCAGATACACGTTTCCACATTTGAAAGTCTTTCGGCGAAATATTTCAGTACCGCAGAATTGTCGTCAAAAGAGACACGGAAAAGGCATTTGACTAAGTTTTGGAATGAAAATACGAATCTATGAATTCAGAATATATAATGCAAGTCTATAGAACTCGCGGAAAAAAAATTCATACGCACTTCGACGATTGTACTGGGTAACGAAGCATCGGAACCAATAAAACATTTTCTGGTACCAAAAATAAATCCTCTTCAGGTTTTGGAATAATGCTAAAAATTTGATCGGTCTTTCCTAATTTGCTAATAGCTTTCCGCATGACACTTCTGGGGACTGTAAACTAATGCAATCTATTAATGGGACTGTAAATTATTAATTCATAATGACCGTTCACTTGGTCAGGATACGGAATACGCATAATTATTTGTTACTAATGTTTTGTGACCAATGAGTGTTGATCATGATGGTTTTTGTATTTAATTTTAAAGGATGGAAAATAATGTTGGCACCCGGACAGCAGAATGGCGGCTCTGATAGTAATAATTACGGCAAGTACAAATCGCTCCTACATAAATAAGGAATTCATTGGAGCGTTTTTCATATTCCTCCTTCCCTTCTTAATCTCACTTTGCTTCCGCTGCCGCACCCACCATGTGTTCCGTGTGCGGAATCTAAAATTGCGTTTCGAATCTAATTTCGTTAGTCTGAGAGTGTCTATTCCTCAAGAGAGTACTCTGCGAGAACAAATGTCGCAAAATGAGTGTAAGAGAATATTGTGTACCCTTTCCGGGAAGTTTATGAGGCATCAAAGTTTTCGAAAAATGTCTCTGTTTTTGTAAATACTTCTGTAAAGTCTGCAAATTCAGGTAGGGTGATGGTGTAAGCGTATGAAACAGTTTTGTCGCTCGCTTAACGCATTTTCTATCAAAACAAATAACTTACCTGAGATAATTGTCCACTCTAAGAAATTTCCTTGCATATTTCGGTCGCGGATTGCTTGCAGAACAAAATGAATTTGTCTAATTTATCATAGTGAGCTGACATCTTAAAATAACAGACGAAACCCAAAATTCTACTCCCCGGAAAAAAATTGTGCAAAAATAATGTCAGCAGTTGAGGAAATGCAAAATTATTTAGTTATTTTATCAGAGACGTAACCATGGGAGTGGTATTGGGGGTTCAAATCCATGAGAATAGATTCAACAATAAACGAAACCAAGCGAGAGGATGCGTAGAGGAAATCTGAAATTGAATGTACACAAGAAAGGAAGTGGAAGAATCGACGATGATGATATGAGAGATTATTTAACCTACATTTAATTCAAAATTCTGTGATTATGGTTGGCTGCCACTCAATTAGATTGTTTTTAAATGAAGACAAATAATCGTTGTAATTGAATGGAGCTTAACAATAGTTCGTTCCCGTAACGCCGTCACTCGGTGACGAGGACGGAATAAAACGAAATTAAATAATAGTAACAACTACAACTTCTTTAATGGAAAAGGAAGATAATCCCAATTACATTAATTTTAATTATCATCATTCCTCTCGGAAATTGATTGCATTTAAGAAGCATTTGATTTGATATTACAAATTAGATGGAGTTTTTCTCTAAATTTGCAAACATATATCGCATAGAGTTGCTCATTTTATTCCAAGGAAAAGAATGTCGAGATACTTTAGTGGCAGATGACTGTTTTAGGGCGATAATCTCCCGCAAATGCTAGTTTCAGTAATCCTACGTAAGCTCGCTTAACAGCATTCAAAAACACTCCATCGTTTCGTGTGCACCTGTAAAACTCCGAAATCCGAATGAGGTCGTAATTTGAAAGATAGTAGGTAATTACACGGTCAAACAAATGTTTTAGCGGTCGAATAAATACACGCAACCGTATCCGCTCCAATGATTCCGGATTAATTTATGCAAACGCTCATTCTTTGATGCTCAAATAGGCGAGTATTAAAAAAGAAATTAAAGGATTTCATTCTCATTTGATTGTATCACATCCGTGCAAAGAAACATCTCTGTACCGTTAATACTGGAATATGCTGCGTTAGCCCCTCGTTTGTTATTTCATTATTTTATATCGTCCGCCAATGAACGGAATTCATGACTGGGAATAAATTAAGCATCGCTCCCTCGTTTTTGCTTCCCAAAATATTTACTCGAAACTGCGTCGTTCCACGCTTACTAGCGTATTCTACTTCTTTAATTGCCTGCGCCATATAATTCCCATATTTACTCAGATTCTAGATTACACGTAGAATCTTCTTTGCATCGGATTTCTTAAAATAACTCAAAGAAGATTGAGAGGGATTACATAAAGGAATACATACGGAATTTTGAGGAATGAGAAAATCGTGACACGAAGCGTTGTAAAAATTTAAAAATCGAAAGAAGAAAATATCACTCGAACGAAACATTTGTGATAAGCAAATGGCTTTTATTGTTTTCTTCTTCTCCTCAACCCTAAGGTTGGTGGGCATTCAATTTCTTCCTTTCCAAAGCTCGTCTCTCGACTTTCTTTCTACTTGAGTATCTCCTCGCTGCTATGATTTCATCCACATATTCCGGCTCGTCCTTCCACTATTCTTTCCCTCAAGGTAGGGATCCAACACAAATGCCATAAGAGGTGCCTTATCCATCTGATTCTTGCATTTATCAGTGTCCGGTTTTCTCCAATTCTTTCCAGAACCTCAAGGTTGGTATAGTATTTCTCTCTGTCCAAGATATTTTTAGTACTATTCTCCTGCACCACATTTCAAATGCTTCCAATTTTTTTTCTGCTTCTCAAGCATTCTAACATCATTCTTAAAGCCCACGTTTCTGAGCTGTATGTGCATACATTCCACACGCAGCTTTTATCAAATTCCTTACGAGTTTGTAGTGAAACATTTTTAGATGTCAAGAGAGATTTCTTCTTGCTCCACTGCTTGAACATCCGCTGTGCATCAGATGTTATACACCTACCAAGATATTTAAAAGTAGTGACTTGCATAAGTGTTTCTCCCCCCAAATATACCTCGGCTTTCTCTTGTGCATTTTATTATTTTGGTTTTGTTCCTATCGATTTTCATGTCCCACTTATTAAAAAAAATTGATTTCATGTAATGCTTCCAGTAGGCCATTAGTTTGCTAAAAGATAAAGTTGGATTCTCTATTCCTAATTCCAAAGGGAATTTATTACGGAGTAATGTAAGGGCAATTCCAAATTCGTTTCCTGTCTACCAGTTTGCACTGATAATTTGTGTTACAATCCATAATAAGACATTTCAGGAGTTCGCGGCGTTCCCAGACGTTAAAAAATTGAGTAAGCGTGTGCAAACGAGCATGAGTCACAAGAAAAAGTTCCATTATTAGACGAAGCTGCATACGGAGCTTTCAGTAAAACTCACATTGTTCGTGTCTTTTGTATTCCAAAATGAATACACACACAAAGTTAATCAGGAATTAGGAAAAATAACATAACATCGCAACATTGGGCTGTATTGGGCACAATACTAAGCAATAAAATGTAGCTCTTCATGCGCATGTTGAAGAAGAATTAATGGACATGTGGGCAGACACTTTAAGCGGGCACAAAATTCAAGAAAGGTAACTTTAGTTGTTTCAAATCTCGGGACTTTCAACTTCAATTACTCCAACTACCCGTACGGTTGGTAATAGCTCTTCCAGAAATGTAGCAAGCAGAGATTAACCGCTGCTCTCACCTTTAATTTGGATAGGAGTGAGAAGCTTGTATCATGTATATTAGGAGATTCCACAAATAGGCAATAACTATACCGTCACCCTAGTAATTTCTCTATTTAGACGACCATTTTTTATTACGCCCTAAGGAATGCCTCGGAATGTAGAATAGTAAATCGAGAGTTACAAATTACTGTATTCTTGAAGTAGATAAGAAGGAGAAACACTTATAGCTAAGTTCTGTCACGTAATAGGAAGTAATTGAGTAAATAGGAAGTAAAGTGCATCAAAGAAGTTAACTGCAGGCAAGGAAAAGGAATTTATGATAACATTTTATCATATTCGGCGGAATTTTTGGAACAAAGTTGCAAGGGAAACTAGAATATTCTTTCTTCATTCCTTAGCATTTATGATTTTTAGTTATAAACTCGATAAGAACTTAACGCACACAAAATTCGGTTAGGAGATTTAAACAACATATATTCATTGAAAACTTCTTTCCGCTCACATTCCCAGCTCTGTAAAAGCTGTGAGCAATTAATGTTCTAATATGAACCAATTTCAATTTTTGACACAATTTTTCCACCTTTCGGTAGATTCATGTACCCAAATATTTTCTTTTACTTCCCGGTAACTGAACCCACCCCTTTTGTCATCTAACAACCTTAATATTTGACCTCTGCTTTTTCCCTTGTATTCTTCCCTCAGTAACATTCTTTAGCAATCCCTATCTTCTTAATATCTCACCCACTCATTTTCTCTGTCGACGTTCGATTACTTCAATTAAAACCTTCTCTTCCCAGACCATCTCTAGTACGTGTTTTCGTATTTCAACCCAACTTTCCTTTCCATTGTACGCCAAACCCACGTATCGAAGGCCTCTAATATTTTGATGTCCTCCTTTCTTACGGTCCACCGGTCACACCTCTGCAGCTAAACACTCCACACCAAGGATTTACCAGTTTTTCCCTGATTCTTTTATCAAAACCATCAGCCATCAGTTCCCTTCACTTAACGAAAGTTTCCCTGGTCAGTGCTATCCTGTTTCGAACGTCATCTTTCATCATCAGCGAAATCATCTACCTGTTCTTGTTTTTCCTCATCTAATCTGATCGTTAACTTAGCTTCTTTCCTTTGGTAAATCTTATTACGTTAGTTTTTATTCTGTTTATTTTCATTCCAATATCCCTTGCTTTATTGTTTAGTGGATTTACTAGTATTTGTCAATTTCACCAAATTATGTTTAAAGAAGTCCTACTTCTCTTCTACCTACATTCACACATCTCTACAAAGGTCCTTCGATTCCTAGAAAACCTTCACCTCAGCCGCAGATAATCAGCTATCAGTTCAACACTCTCACCATACCTGCTTAAGCTGAAATGCTTCAATTCGTTTATCTCATTGAAAAAATTCAACATCGTGAATATTTATCCTCCGCTCCGTTCTCTCTGTATCTGCAGAATTACCAACCAACAATATGTGCTCCTCATTCATCGATATCAATGCCGCATCATCAGCAGTCTTCTCAACAACTTAAAACTATCATAATATTAATCTTCAAAAGACCTTCTACTCTTCCAATTCGCTTTTACGCCGACTTCTCCTTAGTATACGCCACTCATCTGCCTGCTGGAGAACCTATTTCAGGACATATTCGACTTCCTAAAAAAAGGTTGATGAGGAATAGTTTCAGGATTCTCGAGGAGAGGACGTAACGTGGGAAAAATGGAAATAAAAAGCATCGGAGATTATCTAACTGCTTACTCAGCAGATCCCATCTCTTCTAATGGGCCCAAGGGATGCGAGACCAATACGACACTTCTCTCATCTTTCCTTTTATGGCACGTTTCCGCTAAAGAAAGACGCAAATTGCCGGTGCGATATCTCCTGACTGTAGAGAACGAAGTAATGTAATTGGAATAGTTTTTGGAATCTTTTTTTCAACATTTCGTTACCTTATAAATCCATCTGGTTAGCAGAGCGGTGGATTTAAAGTAGAATGTTAGTTAAGAGGTTCCAATATGATAATGTTTTGCTATAGAAAAGCATTCTTAAGAATTGTCTTTGAAAGTAGATTGTTTTTTAATCTGCCACAAACAAATTCTTGTTACTCTGCTTGTTTTTATATTAATTGGTTCAAAAACATCCCAGGAAAATCAAGGTTATATATTTCGGTGAAATTCGGAAATATACGGCGCTTAACGCTTGCAGTTTTCGTTCTCATCTAACAAACATTTGATCACAGTGTATACCAGCGAAATAACGGCGAAGTGGGCCACCAAATATGAGAATAGGTATGTACTCCGCTTCCGAGCAACATTATTAAAGGAAAACTTCAAGTTTCGAATGATAACTCTCAGAGGTGAGGCTTTTTTTCTGCTTCATGATTTTCCGCATCCAGATTTTCATGTTTCAAAGAAAATTCCTTATCATTACTGACGAAAATTAGCTAAGTATTTAATTTTCTGCCACAGTTTTCAGAAGTTTGCGAAGTGATGTTGAACTTGGATGGTTTTCTTTCAGGTTTTTCCACCCAAAATTTATCAGTACGCAGCTCTAAATTTATAAATATTTACATTTTTGTTCTTGTATTTTTAAATGATTGTATTTTTATTTAGAGTAGTAACTGGTATTCATTGACTTATATGAACACATTACATGAACAATTTTAAAAATGTTTCCACGGAAAAACGGACATGAAGAAAGTTTGACAGGAACAGAACTCTAACATGGAGTTTTTGCTCCCCTTATTTGGTTAAACTTTGGGACTCCGCCATGCTGATGCCCTCACCGCTATCGAGCCAGAACATTTTCTTGCCGTTTTGGGAGACTTAGTAGGCAAAGTGGTTTCCTCCAACAGTGCGGCATCGTCCACGACCAACGTCCTCGTTGAGGCCATACATAGTGGTGGAAAGGAAAACCCGCCTAAGGATAAACCACAAGGAAAAGGGTAAAATATATTTTTCCTATGCCTTCACATGCAAGTTTCCTTTACCCTTTTCCTTCAAAAATGTAATTTTGATAATAGTTTACGTTTAAATATAACTTACTTTTCTCCATCTTGATGCAAGGAAGGACTTTCGTCAGTTTTTAAAACAAAAGTAAAAGTTGAGGTGAATCTGTTTCTTCTGAATTTCATGCTAAGTGCTTCTAATAAATTAAGAACTCCTTACGTCACGGAGAGGTAGTTTCCGTACTAACTCGATCTGCCTCTTCTTTTTGCCCTTTTCTTCATCCGAGCATTCGTACAAACCTCACCAACACTCTTCGTTGCCGTTCGCCATCCGAGCGGAGGGATTTTTGGTTAGGATGCAATCTATCCGCTCTATTAACAGATGTTTTCTTTCAAAGAACACCTCGGAGAAGGTGCTTTTCGTAAAATATGTTGATTACGTGAGACGCAATGTCGATAGCGCTTAAATTTCTCTCTTTGGCTGAATTGGAAACCCCCTTTCATCGTTTAGCGCTCCAACCACTCTAGTAACATTCATGTATCCGTGATTTTTCTAGTGTCGTACAATCCGCTTTGAGGTGTTTCCATTATATTCCCGTTTTTACAGTCTTAAAATTGTGCAAATGTTATATTCGTAATTACTCGAGACAACGACCGTAATTAATCCGTTTCGTCATCCAAGTTTTGATTGTTTTATTTCAGTATCGCCGTCTGCACTTTCTACGCATTATATATATATAGTATATATTTCTACTATAAAATTGCCACTTTAATCGCCAGCGCCGGTGTTGTAACAGCTTAAAGAAACGGATGTTCGTATGTTAAGAAAAGGACTGCCGTGTATTCATTTTCAAATTTGGTCATACCAATTGACTGCGCATTGGATGGATAGCTTTACATCCGATCGACACATTACACTGGGAAACTTGGACATAACGCTGTTTTAAATAAAATAAATAGGAATTGGGATCGTTTTACCAGGTATATGGTCCACAAGAGGAAGGTAATCTCAGAGGCCAAAGATTAAGGTTGAATTTTAAGAGTTCCTTCATTTAATTAGTTTGAAGACATCGTTCATTAAGATGGATCCCTTTGAAGTCAGTTAAGATTCTCACGGGCTAATGAGGTTTCTTGGATTCCGTTTTGTAGTTACACAGTTAAAGAATTAAGGACAATTAAATTCAGGAACTGACATTAGAAAAGTAAAAAGCACTAACGCCTCATTTCTAGAAAGATTTCCTATATTTCCTATAGAAAAAATTAAAAAAGGGTCCAAACTCTGGGGCCCTTCATACGGACCTCTATGGTTGCAGAGGGAGAAACAATCACTACGAGACCACTTTGACAAAAAAGGTCCGAGGCCCCAAATGCGGCCCACCCACTTTTCAACGTTCGCCCTATGCAACAGAAATATTCCAAGGATTACTTAATTTATTCAAGTTTAACTTAATTAGTAAGTTGCAATACACCACTGCATCATTTTTTACTAAATTAAAACAACTATTATTTCTGGTGAAAAGAATGCAATGGAACGGTTTCCAGTTTCGATTCAACTCACGGTTTTTTATTCTTCGGTTTTCACTTCTACAAATAAAACGTTTTTAGTTTGCTTTCGGTTCGATGGACAACCATGCAATCCACGAACTTATGGATCCCATCACCATCCTTCGTAACTATATGAAAAATATACTACAAGACGAGAAACAGAAGAATGTAGCGTAATTAGATCCCGAATCAATAATAGAAGTGAAGCTGGGAATTTATCCCATGGAATTGTTGATTAAATAAAATAAATTGCGCTCCCGCGTTCCTTTTGACTTTCGAAAGATATAAATCTCCGCAACCAAATTCTTTTGACGCTGAGAGATTTATAACTTTTCATGAAATGGTCCGCTCGAATGAGACTGGAAAGTGAAAATTCCCCTCTCTACGAAATTTATTTGAGCTCCTATTTGAAAAAAGATGATTGACGGAATAAAAATGGAAGAAATTACTTTCAAAGACGAAGAAATCACCGCATGGAGCTTCTGCGCGACGTTTGGTATTGCGTGTGATGGAATTAGTGGAGAGTCGTCGATATCTCACCACTTCCCAAATTGCACCGATAGCCCAGAAACTGAAATACAGCACTTGGGTCCAATCTATTACCTACGTTTGCGTTTCCCAAGTACGCTCCCCTTGAGCTGCGGCAGCCAGTGAAGTAGTAAGTGTTGTGTGTGCATTTTAAGAAAATAAGTATCTCTCTGGCCATTTTTTTCGGATTTTCACAATAATATAGGAGATAGGTGAGTCTCATTTTATTTTAGTTAAGTGCCATATTTGTGTACTCTCTTAGCAATAGACGAGTATGCTAATGTGCAAGATGTTTTCATTGCAACGTCAACGTCAATGTGAGCAGAATGCATATACCCAATTTTCGGCGTCGTAACGAAAATCACAATTTCAGTTCACATTTAGCTGAATATACCCAATTTTCGGCGTCGTAACGGAAATCACATTTTCAGTTCACATTTACACAAAAAGACCCTCTCGTTACTCTTTCCGATTTTCTTTATATAAAAGAGCATGCTGTTATCCCTCTAAAAGTGTAGACTAGGTTTTTTAAGGCAGGAATTTAATCTCTAAAAATAAGGATGAATTTGATGACGTTGCAATGAAAACATCTTGCACATTAGCATACTCGTCTATTGCTGAATTTATATTGCGTCGCTTAATTTTCGTTATTTCTTGATTAACGTTTAGTTTCATGTCGTTAGGATCGAATCATTTAGTGAATTATGTGTCTTACACGTATCGGCCTGTTATTCGAGTTTATTTATTTCTTCTAAACTGTATTATTCGGAGAGAGGACTTCCCCTACCAACGTGCCTTTCGTAAGAGGACCACTTTACACTCTTCTAAGGATTACTTGAACTTAAGAGCTTAAAAAGCACATCTGTGTTTACAGATGACTTTGGACATACGGGAGAAAATGCGGAAAAAGTTTTTTCCAGAGCGAGGGGTAAATCTGTATTCGGCAGCTAAGGTTAGTGTAAGCCAGATCGTTTCGTAAGACATGCCCAATAGTCCCTCATATGTTATTTTTTCTCCTTTTCCAAGATGCTTTTTACTTGAAATATGCTCCCTCGCTTTCTTTTCGGTGATTTAACGCAATTTCAAACCTAATTAAAAAGTGATTATTTAAACACGCTTATACTACAAAACGGAAAGTTCACTAAATGTCTAATGAACTTTTACGGACGTACAATCACGAGAATTCTTGTTGGTGATCACGTTAATGAGAACATTACAAGCAATCGGGAAAATAGGCGAATCGATTTATATCCGCCTTGGAGTAAATGGCGCGCGCGCCGAGGTCTGCGTAACCTTCGAAATATAAATTCGTTTTTTAAGGTTATCAATAAAGTTAGAGGATTAAAACTTCCAGAGAAAATAAATTCAGTGTTTTCTCAAAAACTTTCTCGCTTCAAGTTTTTTCCTACGTATAAATAACGAAAAGTAGCTAGCGACTACATTTCTCAATGCATTTTGCCGAAAATTCTCGGCACTCCCAAAGATTTCGCTACAGCATTTGTCTCCAAAATTTTTAACAGGAAAAGTAATAGCATTGGTGGAATGTGAATAAAATGAGACAGATAGTGATACAAAGAAAGACCGTGTTTCTTGAAAGGTAGACCTAAATATATCGGTTCAAAGAAAACCGCAACTTATTCCCGATTTTTTCGAAAGTATCACTTTCCTATTTTTCCTTCGATTACGATATTATTTAACATTGATTAAATTGCACCATGCTGTGCGGAATTACTTTTGCTGTGTGATAAAAGTATTAAAAATTAATTTTTGCCAACTGTCCAAAAGTGGCAACATCGCGCGCCGATCTCCCATAAGAAATGCACGGGGCCATAAGAGATCCATTGTGTCTTCATGATGTTGGACAGACAATAGAAATAAAAAGAATAGATTCAGAAAATCATTGAGAGAGAAGAATATATTCTCGCTGCGAATAATCATCTAAGGATGACGTAATAAAGGAAAGGGAGTCGAAGATCATTTCGTTTGAAGAGAAAGGAGCTTTGGAATCTTGGAAGTGTTTCTGTAATGTGATTGGGCGTTTCAAGGGGGCGCTCTCTTTATTCAAAGTTTTCGCAGCGATATCTTCCAAGAGAGAGCACAGCTTACATCATTATTGTACATGTGGCAGGCGTTACTGAGTGGAATTCCATTATAAGGATATGTTAGAATGAAATCACATTTACGTTTTTCCACACATGTATTTAGAATACGACCAGTTTTACGATTGGTCATCATCATCTGATGAGGTGACCTGTGCTGATATTGGACATATTTTAAATACATGTGTGGAAAGACGTAAATGTAATTTTATTCTTACATATACCTTCCAGTAACGCAACAAAAGAATAAATCCTTCCGTTTCACAACAAATGTCAAATTCACGGCAGCATCAGGTATTCTTCTAGATTGATTTTATATTATCTCAACAAGACCGTAAACGTAGCAAAGAATCCCAATACTGTGATTTGAGAGAAGGAAGTTGTACTCGGCTTTATGTGATCTATATATGGTCAATACGCGTTGGCCGGACATAGCGCCATGACAGAGTTTTAAGAAAACCAAAAAGTCATTCTGTTCCACTAAGATTTTACTTCAATCTAAGGGCGATAGTAATCCAATAATAATCTTCCTTTCTATTAATTAAATGAATTGTTATGAATACATCTCACCTACCATATTCTTTACTCTCTTTATTTTCATGCTTCTTTCTCACCAAAGAACAAAAATGTGGTTCAATGACGAGGGTTACAGTCTATTACTACTATTGACAATCCGTCATGGCCTATTCAAGGAGTGTCTCTGGCTGAAATAATGACCATTAGTTAAAAGATAAACGATACAGAGTCAGGGGGTAATTATTAATATTAAGCATATTAAAACGCTCCAGGAGCACAAAGTACGTTTCCATAAGAGATGTACGTGAAGTACCTTTTCATGAATTGAAGTGGTCGTTTCTTTTACAAAATTAGAAACAATGGTCCTACGAAATTGAGACAAATGTCACAAGATAGGAAAATAATTAGAATCTTATTTTAGTCGTGAGACATTCATATAAATTCGAAATTGCGAGAACTTTGATAAAATAGATGGAAAATATAGGGGGAATAAACAACCTATTCCTTTGACGACTAAGGACATTGCTGAATGTTGATTTCATGAATTATCCCATATAAGTGCACGGGGATAATCAGTTCTTATAATTTTTGTAAGACATTTACGTAAAGTAGGCTTTTATGACTTGAAAACAGTAGAATAAATATTGTAAATAATGGTAAAAAATACATTGAGTTATTATGATCTTACGACGGAATTTTTTTGTGCTTAGGAGGACAAAATATATACGATAATATATATATTTTTAAATTAAATTGAGTTCC
>KZ308892.1:436139-482620 GCA_000376725.2 Ladona fulva | reverse complement strand
TATTATTTATTTACTGTGTATTCTCCGGTATTTTTACTCCCCTTCTCCGTAGTTTTTTCCTGCAACGTGAGTTTTTTCTTTGTCAACCTTCAGTTGCAAAGGTTTTTTGTTGTTGCAGCCCACGCTGCACTCTTTTAGTTTATAATTGTATTTTGTATACATCATAATGACATACAAGATTAGATGAAAGAGACCCATATGGGCTTTACCTCGCCAAGAAAGGCTCTATCTATTTATTTTAATACCTCAAAAACTGAGTCGAAAAGTACCGCAGGCTACATCCCGTGACTCGAAGGGCATTCGATGCTTATATTGTATTGATGTAATTTGCAAAGAACGGCGATCCTTCGGCGGTATTGAGTGCCTTGGGAATGCAAAGGGGAGGCGATAAATGGAAGTAACCCTCGCAGAATTGGGAGCATTTGCAGAGGGACTTATTGACGAGCGTGGTCAGTATTTCAGCTTTGAAAGGTGCTTGGGATGAGGAGGAAAAGTGAGGCCCTTGGGATGATCCATTCCATAGCGATTCTTCAAGGAGGGTTGGCCGATTCGTCCCGAGGGTGCTCGAATTAACCGACGGCATGCGAACTCTCCAGCGGATTCTCACTTAGCGTCATTGAATTGATGGACGCAATATGCGTCGGAAAAGCAATTGGGAGGGTTCGGCTGTTTTACTTGGGCCGCCAATTCACGAGGGAATTCCTTATCTTACATTGCATTCGCGTTAGTAACAGTGTCCATTTCGCATGATGAATGTCTACTGCTGAGGCGACACGAGAAGAAATATTGGTCACATTGCTTCCTAATTTGTCCTCGCGAGGCAACGAAATTGCATTAGCGGTTGAGAAGATAAAAAGGAGATAAGTGACGATGTAGTATTTACCAGATTCATGATGGCGATGTGGTTATGCGATATTTTTAAGTAAATATTTTACCCTGACGTTTTAACATCGCAGTCATCACAAGTTACCTTTCGGTAGGTTCATGAAGGTTCCCCTTTCTTTTGCTTCGTAGTAGCTTACCCCACCCTTCATGTCATCTAACAACTTTCGTTTTTGCCTTCCCCTCTGCATTTTACCTTACCGAAATTACGCTATACCCACATCACGAAGGCCTCTAATCTTTTGACGTCCTTCCATCGTAAGCTCCTTGTTTCACACCCATACACTCCACACCAAGGATTTTACCAATCTTTTCCTGATCCCTTTATCAAAACCTGTAGTCATCAGTTCCCTTCGCTTAACAAAAGTTTCCTTGGCCAGTGCTATTCCTTTTCGAAACTCATCTGCCTAAACACAATCCATACTTACTTTGCTATACATTAACTCGCAGAAATCATGGTTTCTAAGTAGCGAGTTCTAGGGTCATAAGCAGTGAATAGTTATCTCTCTTAACGAATGGGCTGACATCGTAAATGATGAAGTATTTAAGTAATGATGAAAAGAGCGTAAGAATGTAACAAATATATTCTTTCGTGATCGAATAATAATATTTTACATTTGAAATGGATTCGTATAGTGCATATCTTCATTAAGGTATTCTTGAAAAAAGCGACGTTCGAGTGATCCTTCTTAAACCGTAGAATTTTAAATGAAATAATAAATATAAAATTACGTTTCCACGAATATCATTAATTTTCCGTAGAATTTCATCGAAAATTCGTTCTATCAATTAAGGTTATAAATGAAATATAAGTTTAAATATAAGTTACAAATATATATTTCGATCAAAATTGTCCTGGTACTTAAAATCTAAAGTAAATGTTTGATCAAATTGTAAAATTAAAAAAAAAAAAACTTGGCAATTTTTGGTGATACTTTATAAAAAAATGTGAAATGGTTAATAATGGGTCTAATCTAATTTTAAAAAGGCAGAGATGAGTTTCGTTGCATGTATTCCTGAAAATGATTTTTACTCACCATCTTGGGTTTGCTGCCGATGTTGTTTAGGTCCTGAAGTGGCATTCCGTTCCTGAGAGTGCAGTAGCCGGAGAAGGATCCCGGAGATTGCAGTCGGGCTGGAGATTGGGTTTCGATCGTTGATATGTGCTGTCTCTTTCGCAGGAACTCCTGCTCCTCTGGCTCTGCGAATGACGCGATCACTCAATCAATTGGTAATTATTAACACCATTCTCGTGTAATTACACGCGAAAGAATTTCATTCTTTTACTTCATGGTTGAACGTAAGAAATCGATGAAACATAATATGCAATTATGAATAAATATTATCACGAGTCGTGAAATATAATTATTTCTTCTTTAATGTTCAAATTTACTCATCTGTTCAGTCAATCCTATTACAGTTAAGAATTCCATATAAGGCATATAAAACTAGGGCGATTTAAGTTTTCTCCGTAGTTCTGAATAAATCAGTATCATTTCCTTAACTTTTATCATGGATCACGCAAAAGATCGAGCTTGAATATTCTTATATTGGATATTTAGTTCGTGAAAAGTTTTCTCGAAGAATTAAGAACCCTATCATTCAAATTCAAATTCCTCTGCAAAGATTCCCTTCAACGTAGACTTCACAAGATATAGCAATTCAAAGCCTTCTTTAACTACCTTAGTCCGCTTCTTCTTCATCCCGAGTTTACGAAGTGATTTAGGCTAGGAAGGAAGAATTCAGGTGAACATTTAAGGCTCGACAGCGATGGATATAAAATTAACAGTAAAAAATGCTCACGAGTATCAAAGAGCTGTAGATATTGAGTTTTGCAATCATATACAAAACATTGTATGAATATTATATATTAATATTCAATATACTTACACTTAATATAATTATATTCGTGTGTTTCCCACATTGCCTGTAAATGTGGCCCCCACGAGTAAGTGGAGGTGGTCCTGCCAACCTCTAACATATCGGGATTGAGGCTCTGAATGCCAACAGAAGTCTGAGTTCGCCCAGTGCTTTTACAATTTATACCGAAATTGCATCGACGAATGTTATCGTCATTCGGAGCGTTAGTCCCATATTTTTGACCAAATGCCCGCTGCACAGTAACAACCAACTGAGTTCTGGCAATTTCGCAAAAATATTTTTGTTGTGGCGCATCCATAACTGCGTTTAATTCGTAATTAATCGAAACGAAACACTGTTAACACCAAATAAAACGATTCATTTCTCAAGCCCCCTCACGGTTGATCTGCAGTCTCAGAATGAATAATATTCTTATATTATTCATTCTTATATTATACGGGAAGAAACTGTAGTTGATTTGAATAAAGCTTCCATTTATCTGCGAATGAGTAAAATAAAACTTTCGAAGTATTTCGTGCTCTACTTGGCCGTTAGTCGAAACGTTGTCTAAGTTTCCATAGCTGACTCGATTGGTGGAAAACCCAAAAACTTTCACTTATCCTTTATTGGGTTATAGTATTAGGGACTTGCTATTTTAAGCCTTCCTAGATATAACGTCTTTCAGCAAAGGGAATTCATAGGATGCGCAATAAATTAAAATTTCCACCTTTATTTGGTTTAAAAGTTAATTAATAGAACATATATTATTTGTCGAAACGATACATCTCTTAGCCTCTGAACTAACCGGGTTGTGTCAGCAGAAATAAAGACTTAGAATGTAAACACTGTGATTGTTCAGGTACACTTGCCCACAAGTGATCACAGAGAGAAAAAAGTAGACGTAGTCTATGAGCAATTAGAAGTAACAGGAAGAGTTAGAGGTAGTAAAAATCTAATTGTAATGGGAGACTGGAATGCAGTAGTTGAGCAAGGCACTGATGGGGAAGAAGTGGAAGGGTTCGAACTAGGAAATAGAAACGAGAAGGGATAGAAATTGATAGACTGTTGTAAGAGGAATAACCTCTGTATCACTGATCCATTTTTTCAGCGTAGAAACAGGAGGAGGAACACGTGGAAAAAGCCCGGGGACGCGGATAGATCACGAAGGCCATCGCACTGTCCGCGGAAAGCGGGATTTGGTGGTAGGCCGAATTAAGGTCGAGAATTGAAAAATACTCCGCCCTCCGAAAATGAAGAACGGCATTCTCCACAGTGGGCAAGGGAAAGCCGAAAACAATTTCTTATTCAGGGCCTTGTAGTCGAGTGCTAAACGGAACGTCCCTTTTCTGAAGAAGAAACGCGGGTTCGTGTATGCGGAATAAGACTCCTCAACAATTCCGACACGTGGTTTTCCATTTGTCGCATTTTTACGGGATTACATTGGTATGGCGGAGAACGTACCGGAGCAGTATCCAACAGTGGGAGAGTATTGTATTAAATTCGTACAGTCTAACTCTTTGGTAATGACATCGCCATACGCAATAACAAATTCCTTTAATATCTAATCTTGGCCGCGCGTCAGGAGACTGGGGCAAAGCGTAACTAAACAACCGTCGCTTTACCAGCCCCGGATGAAATTGAAATGAATAGGTGTAATTAACGAAATTCAGGATCACGCCGGTCTTTCCGGTCATGAAGTCAGCGCCTAATATTATCGGCACGGGTGTTGAAGGAAAGATAAGGAACTCGTGATCCCAAAACAGTCCACCTATTTTCACGTGCAGGAGGACCTTTTCCGATATTTTAATGGGTCCACGCCGCAGCACAGGGTGAATTTCGGCTAATTTTAGGGCGAGAAATTCACGTCTCGGAGAAAGCGTCGTCCACGCAGGAACGGAAGGCCCCAGAATCCAACATAGCCGTCGCCGTTTGCACTGAAACCTCGATTTTAGGCGCACAGTCATTCTTCGAGGCGGCAATTCGCCTGCAGATCGCCACTGCGTTCCCGCGGTGGCCTTCGCACGCCGCGTTTTATTCGTTTCCCGGAGCACAATCTGATCGCGGAGCGCGGTTGTCTGAGGTCGGTCTTCGCGGTGGCGGCCGCCTCTCCTCTGCCACGGAGGTCTTCTCGGCTGCGATGGTTCGAATCGGGGATTTCTAGCCGCAGCAGCGTTGCTCGGACGGAAAGCGAATTCTTCGTCCACCATTTCACCCGCTGAGGGTGGATAGCGGTAGGACTCCGCGACCGCACGCCTTTCATCATAACGGCGCCCCCATATGATAAGTTCTTCCAGACTGCCGGGTTTGACGATCAGGTGGCAAGAATAATCCGGATCTAGGTTTACAGATATTACTACCACCAACTGTTCTTCGGGAAGTGGTTCCTGAAATCTCTCATTCATCCTCTTCATTTACAGTACGTAATCCCCAAACCTTTCTCGCGGTCCTTGCGTCCGATTGTATATATCCCGCCGTAGACGAACGTCGTAATTTGGGGGATCGATGTTCTTCCTGACTTCTTGCTCGCAATGTCGCGTGCTGTTGAATTGGTTTACCCAAAACCACTCTCGGGCCCTTCCTTCCAGTACTTCTGACAACAACTTGAGCTATATCGCTTCGTCTACCTCCATATGAACGATTAATCAGTGCCACTGCAGAAGGAAACTTCTCACACCTTCTCCCGGTCCTCTACCAAAGCGGAGGCGCCACCGTTTGGTCGCAGACAAGGTTTTCCAACAGGCCCAGGTTGAAGCCGCCACGGCCCTGGATCTCCCCGCAGTCTGCTACGCTCGTCCTCCGAAGAGTTTTGGTCTGCTGGCAGAGGTCTTCTTTTTCCTCTCCATCGGAACCTTCGCCGTTGGCTTGCTGCTCTTCCTGTCGGCGGTAAGGGTTTGTCCTTCCGCCGTCTCCATCGCTCGTAGGTGGGATCGGAGTCTTTTCCGGAGATCATCTAGGCTGCTTTCGTACGCAACTCCAAATTACACGCATAAATCGACCGCTTCTTTCTTTGACAGGTCGTTAATCCAGCTTGTTTTGACTGCCTTCTCCATTTACTCAGTTTTATGTCAACAACCACGCTCTGCTACCATTTCAATGCCGTGGCTCGTACTCCACCGGTCGGCCGACAGCAGAAAGCCCCGCGCGCTTTTCCTTCCCCGTCTTAATGCCCTAGTTCTGTGGGAGGGGAAGGCCAAGTTTCTCGCGAGGAGTACCTGCAACCCACGGTCTACGCGAGTATGGGATTACGGGCGTACACGGCTCCAACAGAAAAAGGAACTCGTGGAAAAAGCCCGGGGATGCGGACAGGTCGCAAATTGATTACTATTTGGTAAGAAACAGGTTTAAAAATAGTCAATATCTCATGAAACTTATCATCTAGGGATAATGTGGACTCTGATAACAACCTGGTAATAATGGTAACCGAGCTCAGGCTAAAAAGATCTTTCGGGCTAAAATGGCACACAAATAGAATCTAGAAGTCCTTAGGAATGAGAACGCTAGAGAGTTTCAAGGTGTGTTAGTAAGGCTCTAGAGGGCAACGGAAGGGAAGGCAATTAACCATAGACGAGGAATGGGAAAATATTAAAAACAGTATAAGGGATAGTGCCCAAAGAACTATTGGGATGGTCCACCAAAATAGAATTAGGGTGAAGATGGAAATGATAAATAAAATGAAGGAAAGAAGACAATGGACGAACGAACTCGGAAGGGAAACAAATAAGGCAAGGGAACAGTGGTGGGAGGAAAGGGGAGAAGGTGGAAGAACAGGGGAGGGGAGGGTCGACCTATTGTATAATAACTGTTAACAGGTAATAAAGGATTTAATATCGATGTAAAAGAAATTGGTCGAGACATCTCACGCGATCCAGTCAGTATACCAGGAGGGTGGAAAAAACAGGAACTGTATAGGAAAGCCACCCATTCTAATCTTAGCAATTGAACAAGATTTAGAAGTAGGTGATGCTAGACATGAGACTTAAGTCACTGAACTTCACAGGGCTTCACATTATTTGAAAGGGGTTAAAGCAATGGGTTTTGACGAGATTCCATTGAAGTCCCTCAAAACCTGGGAGAAAAGGGTAAGAAATATTTCAATGATTTATATTGGAAAGTTAATGATAATAGAATGTGGCCAGAAGATTTTATCGGGACGATCCTGATTCCAATACAGGAAAAGAATACTGCTACAGGGTCGGGATTATAGTACAATCAGTTTAACATCTCATACGGCAAGAGTTATTTTAAGGGTTTTGAATAGAAGAATTTATAGTAAAATTAAGGGGCAAATTAGAAAATACCAGTTCGGTTTTCATAGGGGAAAAGGAACGAGGGATGCAATTGGGGTATTGAGAGTACTCGTAGAACCAAGTACGGAATTTTAGGAGGATGTAAGTGTAAGTGTTTCTGCTTTTGAAAATGCTTTCAATACAGTCTCAAGGCCGAAAGTGATGGGCATTTGAAAGGAAATTGGGTTGCACTGGAAAGATAGGCGTTTGGTACTAAATCTCTGCGTAAATAAAACAGCGCTGATTAGAAAAGCTGATGGGGAATCAGAATGGGCAGAGTTGGGGGTAACACAAGGCTGCCCACTTTCCCACCATCGCTTTCAAATACGTAGAAGAAATCGCGAAGGAGCGAATGAGGGAGTGAAAGTTGGCGGGGAAGTAGAGAAACCAGTAAGGTATGGAGACGATAAAGCTATGCGATTCTGAAAGGGGTGTACAGATACTAGTAAATGCACTAAACGATAATGCAAGGGAATGTGGATTGAAAAAATATATAAGAAAAACAAAAGCAATGAGATACACCAAAGGAAAGAAAGCTAAGACGATAAGAATGATATAGGACACAACTTTCACCCGTAGCACCAAGAGTTTATTCCGCGACCAACGTTTCGCGTCATCATCAGGCAGGGCTACGAATTTTTTCAAATATATAGAAAGACAGAGAAACGGTGAGGAGGGCAAAGAGGTTGAGGGGAAGCGGTTAAGTCAAGGGGTTCTTGGGAGGAGAGTGACTTCACCACAACAAAGGATTGGAGAATGGAATGGTGAGAGGTATCTGTTGATAATTTTGGGATTTGGGGTGGCGAGGTACCGAGAATTTCATAAATTATATTTTCATTTCAAGACAAGAAACAAGAATTTAATAAACTCCAGATGATTCGGGTAAAATTTGTGTCCTTCATTATTCTCATCGTCGTAGAAACCTACCGCGAAGTCAAGTTGGAAGGAATTTATAGTAAGAAAGCTAAGTTAACGATCAGAGTAGGCGACGAAAAGCTAGAGCAGGTATTTAACTTTTATTACTTGGGAAGTGTTCTTAATTGGGATGGGAGGAATACAGATTATACTCCCTTTGGAAGTTACGTTTTCACTCTTTAGTATATGGAAGCTTTGTTTCCGAAGTACGCAAAGGGTAATTCTTAGAAATTCGTAATCTAGATCCTCCCTAGTCTGCTTCAAACGCGAGTTCCATCAGCCGACATATGATTTATGGACTGTTTTTACACATCTGACGAACCTTATCGAAAATAAAATCACTCATTGCAAACTTTTCTTTTTCTTCTCTTATTTCCCATAAAAATGATAGTCTTGATTTGTTAAAAAATCAATCTGTAGCACACTTTTTGGAAATTCCCCGCACAAATCGAGGGTGTCTGAAATAGCCAGTGTGGCATTAGATTCAGCCTTCTGAGGGGGAAAGGTTTTCAACCCCTATACCAGTGGCTTCTGCAGCGTAGACTGATTCCGCGTAATGTTATCCATCAGAAGCTGTGTCTTGGATTTTGAAAAGGCGAGGGAGTGGGGGTGATTTGGGAGCAAACTCTGGAATTTGGGATAACGATGGGTGGGTGAAAGTGGGGCCAAAAGCGTCTCGAAGGAGGGGCGATTGCTTCAAAGTGATGAACGAAGCTCTTCTCCCTTTAAATACCTCCTTTAACCCCCTCTTTCTCGTATCTATTACATCCCTTTCATCCTTTCATGGAGAATATTTTAGGGAGAGCATTTGAAGGTAAAAAATACCTCCGCGTATTATTCCGGCGTAATTTGGGAGGCAGCGTCACATAAATAAGGCAAGCGGCAGCAGCGTCAGGCTATTAACATAAATAAGGCAGAGTTATTTGAGGGTACTATTTCCTGGAAAATGTTCCCTTTAATGTGATTCCATCTCTATATTTCTGGAATATAATTTTCCCGCAAGATTTGGAAACTTGAAACGAGGTGGAATTATTATTCAAGGGTAAGGAATATACTACACGTTAAAATGCTCATAAGGAGCTCTATGTTATTCATTATAAGAGACATAACGATGTAATTTGCAGAAGACAACCTTGCGTTTGATGTGATTAAGTGGTATAATGTAATGGTTGATTTACGAATCTAAAATATATTCAAAATATTAACTAAATACTACTGAATACTACTTCAAAATATGAGTAAAATCAGGACGAAAGACGTGCATTTCTTTCCTCATCTATCTCAGGTCCTAGTGAGATATAAATATAAACATTGTTTTCAATGTCGCCGTTACGTTTTTATCGAAAATGAGAAGAATGTAATTTTTTCTTACTCATTTTCCCGGCTTCTTGTACCGAATAGTTCGGAAAATGACGAATTTTTTTAATAAACAATTGACGACTTTTGGTTCTGAGAAGCATTTTTGGTAGATTTCAGTCTCATATTATAGAAAGAAAGTGAGTCTTTCTTTAATAAAAATTAAGATAGTTCAAGATTTTAATAGCGACATTTCGGCAAACTACGATTTTCTTTCTATAAAAAATTGAAGATGTATTTTTTTCTAAGAAAAATATGAGATTATTATATCTAATATTATAGAAATTGAGTAATTCTTCGATAAAAAGAACGATTTTTCCGGCTTTTCTTACGTGAATGACCGGAAAACGGCAATTTTGTTTCTATTATCATTTGACGGTTATTGCGTTCTGAGATTCTCTCATATATTAAAATAGCCTTTCTTGATAAAAATGTTTCAAAAATATCCGGCATTTCTTACGGAAGCCATCAAAACATTTATATTGAAGAAAGTCTCAATTTATATTATATGAGAATGAAAATTTCTTCAGAATGCTTCTCAGAACCAATAAATATGTAATTGTTCACAGAAAAAAATCTGTCGTTTTCCGGAGATTACGCACGGAAACAGGAAACATTTTTATTCTTATTAAGGAAGGACTCAATATGAGATTGAAAGATCATCAAAATGTTTCGCAGAACTAAGNTGGAATGAAATTTTGCAGGAAATTTCCGTAGGAAAATCGAAAACATCGTTATTTTGATTGAAAAAGAACTCAATAACTATATTATGTAACTTAAGAATCCATAAAATGCTTCTCTGACACCAAAAAACGGTATTTCCTATAAAAATGAAATATTTCGTTTTCCGGACTATTCCTTACGAAAACGGAAAAATAATTATTTTACTTGAAAAAGAACTCAATTACTATAAAAAGAAACTTAAAAATCCATGATAATGCTTCTCTAAAACCAAAATTAGGTAACTGTTTTTAGAAAAAAGTTATTCGTTTTCCAGACTTTTTAGCTCTAAATCCGGAAAAATCATTACATAGTGAAAGAAAGATTCAATTTCTATAACATGAGAAGAAAAATACGTAAAATTGCTTCGCGAAACATAAAAATCGTGAATTGCTTTTAATCAGATAATCAACGCTTTCCGGGATTTCCGTACGAAAACCTGAAAAATCCTTATCTTTATTAATGAAAGACTCGATTTACATAATATGAGACAAAAATCTAACAAAATGTTTCACAGAACCAAAAAGTTTGTTTATAGATAGGTAAAAACCAATTTGTTTATAGATAGGTAAACATCTTTCATCTTGCATATTCGAACGTAAATCAGAAAAATCTTATTTTTTATTGAAAAAGAAGAAAAGACTTTCTAGAGATGAGAATGAAAAATCCAAAAACGTTTTTCTCAGAACCCAGGAATCATCATTTGCTTATAAAAAGAAAATCGTCGCTTTCCGGACATTTCTGTACGAAGACCCGGAAAAACTTTTTACCGAAAAATTACTCAATTTCTAAAGTGATTGTGGAATTCCTTTCAAAATGCTTCTCAGACGAAAAAATGGTCAATTGTATATAAAAAGAAGATCGACGTTTTCCGGGATTTCATGTCAAAAAGACGGAACATATTTACTTTATATACAATTACTTTAGATATATTACTTTATAACAAAGACGGAAAATATCCCACCAATACCTTCTCAGAACACAAAAATCGTTCATTGTTTAGAAAGAAAAAAATTATTTCTCGGTATTTCCGTACGAAAAGGCGGAAATATCTTCATTCTTATTAAGAAAGACAATTTTTATAAAATAACAGAAAAATTCATCAAAATGCTTCGCAGAACCTAAATATTGGCAATTGTTTACAAAAAGAAAAACTGTCTTTCTCCGGGATTTTCGTACGAAAACCGTAAGTGTTGTTATTTTAATTGAAAAATTAATTTTCGTACGAAAAGCCGGAAAAAACATTATTGTTGTTGAAGAATGACTCAAGTTCTAAAATGAGACAAAATACTTAGAATACTCAGAACGAAAAATCGTGAACTTTAAAAAGAAAATCGTCGTTTTCCGGGATCTCCGGAGGAAAATCCGGAAAAATCTTTTTTGTTACTACGATAAAGTGAGACTCAATTTCTATAATTAGACTAGAGAGACTAAAGACTTTAGAGAGACTAAAAAATCCCTAAAATTTGTTTCTCTGAACCAAAAATTCATGAATTGCTATACTAAAGAAAATCATAGTTTTCATGGCATTTCCGTACGATAACTGGGGAAATCTTTGTTCTAAATTATCTAATAATAAGATTTTAAAAAGAAAACAGTCGTTATCCGGGACTTACGAATATTAGGAAAAATATTTAGTTGAGGTAAAGAGATTCAGTTTTTGCGATATGGGGGAGATAAACACCCTCAATATGCTTCTCATAACAAAAAATAATCAATAGTTCATAGATAGACAAACGTTTTCCGGGCATTTTCGTACGAAAGGGAAAAAATTTTATTTTCATTGAAGAAGTACTACATTTTTTTATATGAGACAAATATCCCTCAAAATGGTTCTCTGAAACCAAAATTTTATTAAAATTAAATTGTCATTTTCTGAAAACCGGAAAAATATTTAATTCCGGAGAAAGAAAGATTCAATTTCTATAACATGAGAAGAAAAATACGTAAAATTGCTTCGCGAAACATAAAAATCGTGAATTGCTTTCAATCAGATAATCAACGCTTTCCGGGATTTCCGTACGAAAACCTGAAAAATCCTTATCTTTATTAATGAAAGACTCGATTTACATAATATGAGACAAAAATCTAACAAAATGTTTCACAGAACCAAAAAGTATTCATTTGTTTATAGATAGGTAAACATCTTTCATCTTGCATATTCGAACGTAAATCAGAAAAATCTTATTTTTATTGGAGAGGAATTCTTTTTTGATGATATGAAAAAAATTCCATTAAAGTACTTCTCAGCACGCAAAAAGTGAATTGTTTTTAAACAAAACCGTCGTTGTCGGGAATTCCGGACGTAAATCCGGAAATAATTTATTATTATATCTATCAAATTTAATAATATGAGACTGATAAATCCACGAGAATTCATCTCTGATGAACCCAAAAATCATTAATTGTTTACAGTAATAAATTCGTCGTTTTTTGGGTTTTCTGTCTATTAAGCCGGAAAATCCCTGCTTTTATTGAAGTGAGACTTGATTTTTATAATATAAGACTTANGGAACTTACACCATCTAACACGACTCGTTGTTCTCTATCGGTGAGAAAGTCCTTTATCCAATTTATTACCTGTGAATTGATTCCTGCAACTTGTAATTTATACAATAATTTCTCATGTGGAACCTTGTCAAATGCTTTCCGAAAATCTAAAAATATCGCGTCGACTTGTTTTTTATTTTCGGCCGATCAAATAATTAATTAATTAAGCCGAAATTAATAATTTCCTTACAAAAAAATATGAATGAAGAGGCGAAATACGGGAGAAATGGCGAGATAAACTACACTTACTGATTGGGCCGCTGTCGAACAGAAATATGCCCTGAACAAAGATGAGGTAAGGAATAAGGTATGATCTTCACTCTCAGAGGCCCATCAGAGAGACTTGAGGAATTAAGGCTGGGTCATGGAAAGGGCAATAAAGAGGACAAGAAATAAAAATGTAAAGGAAAGTGTACAATCTTGAACATTAATACGAGAGCAGCACAACCTAATAATATTTAAAATAAAAAAAAAGAAAAAAATAATAACTTGGTAATGGCACCAACTTCACAGTGGGCCTCGTTACTGTACCCGACGATGTTTTTAATTGTGCGACCCTAACAACACCTGCCGAATCAGGAAAAACTTGGATGATTCGCTCCATTTCCAAAGACAAGGGGGGAGGTTAGGCTCTCGTAATAGAACCAAATCCCCGATTTTAGGATCCCCAATGCCTCGCGTCCACTTAGAGCGCTGCTGCAAGGTATGCAGGTATTCCTGCGACCACCGACGCCAGAAATGTTGAAAAAATTGCTCAATGAGCTTCCATCAAGTAGGTAGATCCAACATTCTGGGTTGCAATGTCATACCCGAGCAAACAACACATTTCAAGATTTCCGCCCGAATGATCAATCTGGCCAATAAGATCCAAAATTGTCAAGAAACCTTTCGTAAGAAAACCAGAAAAATCTTTATTTTCGTTCCAGAAGAACTATTTCTATAATATAAATTTTTCGATCCATCGAAATGCTTCTCTGAATCAAAAATCGTTGTTTGTTTATAGATAGAGATCGTCGTTATCCGGGACTTCCGTAAGAAAATCCGGAGAAATCTATTTTTGTTGAGAAAAGACAATTTCTACAACGAGACTGAACAATCCCTCAAATGTATCTCAGAGTGCAAAAATGGAGACATTTTTTAAAAAGAAATTGTTTTTCTGGAATTTCCGAACCTTAAAAAAATGTTTATTTTTAAGAGACTCAATATCTATTATAAGACTGAAAAATCCTGCAATACGCTTCTAGAAAAGCGTGGATCTTGAATCGTTTTTAAGTAGAAAATCGTCGTTTCACAGCGTCGTTTCAATCGTCATTTCCGTACAACATGCCGAAATACCTTTATTTTTGTACGAGAAATCCCTCAAAATATGCTACTCTGAACCCAAAAAGGTTACATCTTTACATAAAGAAACTGATAGTTTTCCGGGTATTTCAAAAAAAGTTTTCTTTCTTTTGATTATGGACTCAATTTTTTTAAACATAAGACTGAAAAATCCATGAAAATGTTTCGAAAAATAAAAAATCTGCATTTGTTTACAAAAAGAAAATAGTCGTTTTCTGAAATTCTCGTACGAAAACCGGATATAAGATCCTTATCTTGATCGAAAAAGAAAACAATTACTAATATATGAAACTTAAAAATCCAACAAAATGCTTCTCTGAAAGAAAAAATCGATAATTGTTTGTCGATAGTAATTATTCGTTTTCCGGACATTTCCGTACGGAAACAGGAAAAATCGTCATTTTGATTGAAAAAGAACTCAATTACTATCATATGAAACTAAAATCCATCAAACATTCTCTAAAAGCAAAAATCGTAATTAGTCTGTAGAAATTAATTATTCGTTTTCAGGAAATGTCCGTTCGAAAACAGAAAAAATCGTTATTTTTATTGAAAAGAACTCAACTACTGTAATATGAAACTTAAAAAACCATTGAAATGCTACACGGAAACAAAAAATCGTTAATGCTTGTAGAAAGAAAGTATTCGTTTTCCGGACATATTAGTTCCAAAACCAGAAAAATCGTTATTTAAATCGAAGGAAACTCAACTCCTATAATACAACACTCTTAAATCCATCAAAATGCTTTTTTAAACCAAATTCTTTGTTTGAAGAAATTTTTCGATTTCCGGAAATTTCCGTAGAAATCGTTATTTCGATTAAAACATAACTCCATTTCTATAATATTAAGCTTAAAAATCTACCAAAAAAACTTTTCTGGAACCATAAATCGTAATCGATTGTAGAAAGAAATTTTCCGTTTTCCGGAAATTTACGAACGATGATTGGAAATATCATAATTTCGAATGAAAAAGAACTTAATTATTATAAAATGAAACTTAAAAGTCCATCAAAATGCTTCTCCGAAACCAAAAATCGTTATTTGTTTTCCGAAAGAAATTTTTCGTTTTCCGGACATTTTCACACGAAACGCATAAAAAATCGTTATTTTAGTTGAAAATAACTCAATTACAATATTAAGAAACTTAAATTTCGTGAAAATGCTTCTCCGAAACATAAAATCGGTAATTGTTTGTAGACGAAAATTATTCGTTTTCCGGAATTTTCCGTACGGAAACAGGACAAATCGTTATTTCCATTAATATAGAACTCAATTCCTATAATATGAAATATCAAAATCCAAAGAAATGTTTCCCTAAAACCAAAAACCGTTATTCTTTTCAGAAAGAAATTTTTGTTTTCCGGACATTTCCGTCCAAAAACAGCAAACATCGATACTTCGATTGAAAAAGAACTTAATTATCAGTGAAGTAAAATAAAACTTTTTAAGTTCCACAGCTTAGTTTATTTTCACGACTGGTTTCAGCCGAATCTGGCCATCATCAGAACTTAATAACTATAACATGAAACAAAAATCCTTCAAATGCTTCTCCAAACCAAATACCGTAATTAGTTTGTAGAAAGAAATTGTTTGTATTCCGGACATTACCGTTCGAAAACCGAAAGAATTGTTATTTTTATTGCAAAATATACAACTTAAAAATTCATCAAAATGCCTCTCTGAAACAAAAATCGTTATTTATTGTGGAATGAAATTTTGCAGGAAATTTCCGTAGGAAAATCGAAAACATCGTTATTTTGATTGAAAAAGAACTCAATAACTATATTATGTAACTTAAGAATCCATAAAATGCTTCTCTGACACCAAAAAACGGTATTTCCTATAAAAATGAAATATTTCGTTTTCCGGACTATTCCTTACGAAAACGGAAAAATAATTATTTTACTTGAAAAAGAACTCAATTACTATAATAAGAAACTTAAAAATCCATGATAATGCTTCTCTAAAACCAAAATTAGGTAACTGTTTTTAGAAAAAAGTTATTCGTTTTCCAGACTTTTTAGCTCTAAATCCGGAAAAATCATTACATAGTTTAAAAAATTATTCAATTCCTATAATATGAAACTTAAAAATCCAATAAATCGTTTCACTGAAACCAAATAACGTTATTGTTTTCAGGAAGAAATTTTTCGTTTTCCGGACATTTCGGTTCGAAAAGAGTAAAAATTGCTAATTTGATTGTAAGAGAACTTCAATCCTATAATATAAAGCTTAAAAATCCATCAAAATGCTTCTCCCAAATCAAAAATCATTAATTGTTTCAGAAAGGAATATTTCGTTTTCCTTACATTTCGGTTCGAAAAGCGGAAAAATCGTCATTTTGATTGAAAAAGAACTCAATTACAATAATTTGAAACATAAAAATCCATTAAAATGCTTCTCCGAAACCAAAAATCGTTCATTTTTTTAGGAAGAAAATTTATGATTCTCAGATATCAGAAATAGTTAATTGTTTGTAGAAATTAATTTTACTTTCCCGGACATCTCCGTACACAAACCGGAAGAATCCTTATTTTGATTGATAAGGATTTTAATTACTATAATATGTAATGTAAAAAACCCATCAAAATGCTTCTCTGAAACAGAAAATCATTAATTGTTTGTAGATAGAAATTTTTTGCTTTACGTTCGAAAAGCGGAAAAATTGTAATTTTCATTGAATAATAACACAATTTCATATAATGTGAAGCTTAAAAGTCCACCAAGATGCTTCTCTGGGACCAAAAATCGGTAAATGTTTTCAGAAAGAATTGTTCGTTTTCCGGACATTTCGTACGAAGACCGGAAAAATCGTTAATTTGATTTGAAAAATATTAATTTTTTGTAGAAAGTAATTTTTCTTTTACCAGACATTTCCGTTCAAAGTCTGGAAACATTAATTTTAGATGAAATAGATCTCAATTACAATGAGTTGAAAATTAAAAATTCTATAAAATGCTTCTCTGAAACAAAAAACGGTGAATTTTTATAGAAAGAAAATTGTCGTTCTCCAGGAATTCCGTACGATAACGGGAAGAATCCATGTTGACTGCTTTCGGGCACAGCGAAAGCCTTCGTTCCAGAACGAGAAGAATCATCGTTCTTTTGATTGAGAAAGAACACAATTATTAGAATATGAAACCTATAAATACATCAAAACGCTTCTCTGAAGCCAAAAATTGTTACGTTTGTAGAAAGAATTCTTTCTTTTTCCGGCCATTTCCGCATAATAACCGGAAAAATCTTAATTTTAATACCCCAGAAAAGACCCGGAAAATACAATGTTGAAGAATGACAATTTCAAAAATGAATGAGAGAAATCCTAGAAAATGCTTTTTAGACCAAAAACAAAAATTAAAAAAACTTCGTTTTCCGTCCAAAAGAGTGAAAATATATTTTATAAGGAAAAACAAATTCTCTTATAGGAGATTTGTTCTCCGGGATTCCATGCTAAAAGCAGGAATTATCTTTATTTTTATAGAAAAAGAACTGAATTACCATAATACGAAACTAAAAAATCCTACTAAATGCTTCTCAGACCAAATATAGTAAATGGCATATAAAAAGAAAATCGTCGTTTACCGGGATTTCAGGACGAAAAGCCGGAAAAATTCTTATTATCATTGAAGAAAGTCTCATTTTTTAGTATGAGGCTGAAAAAAGTCAAAATTCTTCTCGGAACCAATAAATAATCAATCGTTTATGGAAAGAAACTTCGTTTTCTTGGGTTTCCGTACGAAAACCAGAAAAATTGTTATTTTAATTGAAAAAGAACTCAAATCCATCAAAATGCTTCTCTGAAACCAAAAATCGTTAATTGTTTATAGTAAACAAATTTTAGTTTTTTGAGCTTTTGCCTACCAATAAGTGAGAAAAATCATTACATTTTATGAAGAAAGACTTCATTTTTATAATATCTGACGGAGAAATCCCTCAGTATGCTTCTAAAATCCCCAAAAATCGTTAACTGTTTATAAAAACTTAATTGTCGATCTTCGAGTATTTTCTGTTCAAAAAAGAAATATAAAATCTTTCATATAATGAGAAATTCTGTATTTCTATAACATGAGACGGAAAAACTCCTCAGTATGCTTCTCAGAACCTAAAAGTTTTTATTTATAGGAACCATATTTGCATTTTTTGAGCATTTACTGTTTTAGGAAACAGGAAAAATCTTTAATTTTATTGAAGAAAGGTTTCATTTCTAGAATATGAGACTGAAAATTTCCTCAATATGCTTTTCAGAACCCAAGCATATTAAATAATCATAATTTGAGCACTTGGTGATCCAAAATTAGGAAAAATCTTTAATTTTAAGGAAGAAAGACTGCATTTCTATAAAATAAGATGGAAGATTTCTTAATATGCTTCTTAAAACCCAAATATCTTTAACAGTTTAAAAAGAGTTTTCGTTTTTCGAACAGTTTTCGATCGAAAAACAGGAAAAATCTTTAATTTTATTGAAAGAAATCCTCCATTCCTATAGTATGAGACAAATCTCTCAATATGCTTATCAGAACCCATTTACGAGCATTTGCTGATCGAAAAGTTAGAAAAATCTTCCATTTTCTTGAAGAAAGACTCCATTTCTATAATACGAGACTGAAAAATCCCTGAAATTGCTTCTCAGAACCCAAATATCCTTTAATGTTTATAGAAGCAAAATCGTCCAGCATATGATGTACGTTGCTAACAGCATCTGGCACGTAAAAAGCAGACTGCGGAATCTCGTTCAGGTCCTATCAGGAAAACTAATACCACTAACAATGGTCGATCGTTAAAATGCCCATAAAGTTATACGTACTAGTACAGTTATTATCTAACAAAATCCACTACTTCGGCCTCAACTTTGTGGTAGCTATTCATGATGAAAAGAATAAGAAACACTGGTAACGTGTATAAGTGTTTCTTATTCTTTTCATCAGTTATTATCTAACTTTCCTCTACATTTTTATCCCTAAAAACACTTTTAGCAGTAGTTGCCAAATCAGAAGGAATATTGATAGTTTAGTAATATTTACAAATCGACAAATTCCATTAATCAAATAAGCAATAGTAATTCCTGAAGCCTAATTAATTCTCAGTAACATCTTAAATAACAGAAGTGCATTTTGAATCAGTGTATCCTGCAGCAAGTTTACATATTGACCTGATTACGCATTAAAACTCTATCCCCAAAAAGATGGGACGGATATCGATAGAAAACCTGAGTATAGTTTTAAAGTATGGCAGTTTCAATGTCTCTCGGAAAACACCCTCTTGAAAAAGATACATAAAAATCGCCCGATTTTGATGGATTGCGCTTCTTTGTTGTTTAGAAGGACGATAAAAAATAAGCAACGTAGGCGAAAATGTTACCTCCGTCATTTTTCCTTTTCTTTCGACCGCCATATATATCTTACCCTTGTGAGAAAGTAGTCCAAAATGCCAAACTTTTTCTCTTCAATTCTTTATCTTTCCATTGATGTTTATACCAACAATACCGCCGCCATTACGAGTGAAACTTCGTAGGTTCAACGTCCAACAGTTCTTCGCAGAGAAAAAAGAATGGTAATCCGATGAAAAAGGCAGCTTTGGTAAGTGAGCTAGACGCTGTTCCATTTTTTTCTCTATTGGACTTAATTCTTTTTTGATATTGGAAAAATATCAAACTGAATCGGTATCGAAGTGAGGATACTTTTGGAAGAAGTTTTTCCTTACTACGAACGAGCTCCGAGATTGTCCTTTTTTTTGAGGATGAAATTTCGGGTTATTTGAGCCACAAAAATCTTGGATTTGCAACTCAAAATCCAAGGACAGCAGGCACAGTAAAAAGAATATTACAAGGATCAACTGCTAAGATGAATTTCCAAATAATAATAATAATAAAGCGTCTTTATTTACGGGCGAGATTGAGACTAATTAGTCTCTTCATACATCTAACCCTTAGTCGTTGTACATAGAAAGAAAGGGGTATTGGGAGTTAAACTAAAAAGAAGGAAATAAAAGAAGGAACTACTATATGGGTTTTTTTAAAAAACCTAAGTCTGCACTTCCGATACCCTAAGTCTGCACTTAGGAAAAAAAAAATAAACTAAAACCCTGCAGGAAAATAATGAGCAGAAATGACACTAGAAAATGTACTGAATCAGGACTTGAATCATCTAATACTTGCTGATGGATTTAAATTGTATTTCAAGACGACAGTATTTCCTTTTTTGCATAAATAGTTATTCAAAGGCTGCATAGTTTGAACCTTCAGAATCTGTATAATCTATTTTTGTTAATTATGTTAAATATGGTAACTTCCACAGTAAAAAATGTGTAGGAACGCGTAGCCGCGAAGGCCGTGACACGCGACAAACGAGCTTAATACGAAAGAAAGAAGAGAGGGAGAAAGTGATTGCAGAAAGGAATAAAGGGAAGGACTGGACGGCGCTTACCGAAGTGCTCCTATATTCCTTTCGTAGCGTCGTCTTCTGGTCTTCGTAAAGAAGTGAGACGGCGTACTTTCGCCGGTATTCCCCCTTGTACCCCCCAGAATTCCTTGCGCCAGGTAGGGAAGGTTAAGAGGGAGATTTGAATGAAAATAAAACGCGCGCTTGCGCGAACATACCGCCCCCCGTGAATTTTCCACGAAATTGACAATTTCCTTACAAAAAAATGAATGAAGATCTTCACTCTCAGAGGCCCATCAGAGAGACTTTAGGAATTAAGGCTGGGCTATGGAAAGGGCAATAAAGAGGACAAGAAAGGAATAAAAAATTGAAAGAAGAGTGTTAAATCTTGAACATGAAGACGAGAGCAGCATAACCAGTTTATATTTAAAATAAAGAAAGAAAAAAATAATAAATTAACTTGAAGTTGGCAATGGCACGAACTTCACATTGGGCCTCGTTACTATACACGACGATGTTTTTAATTGCGCGACCCCAACAACACTTGCCGAATCACTTGGATGATTCGCCCCATTTTCCAAAGAGAAGGGGAGAGGTTAGGCTCTCGTATTAGAACCAAATCCCCGATTTTAGGATCCCCAATGCCCCTCGTCCAGTTAGAGCGCTGCTGCAAGGTATGCAGGTATTCCTGCGACCACCGACGCCAGATATATTGAAACAATTGCTCAATGAGCTTCCAGCGAGTAGGCAGATTCATCGCCTCATCCGAAATGTATTCTGGCAAACTTATCAAAGGTCGACCAATAAGAAATGACCAGGAGTTAAACTGTATATTTCTCCAGGATCTGAAGGTTTTGCTATTAGGGGTCGTGAATTTAATACAGCTTCAATTTTGCAAAAGAGTGTGGCAAACTCTTCAAAATTCAAAGTTTGGCCGTTGAGAAATCTACCCAAATGATATTTGACTGATTTAATCCCGGCCTCCCATAAGCCGCCAAAATGCGAAGCAGACGGTGGATTGAATTTCCACGTAATTCCGGATTCCGGATAGATTAACCTTAAAGCTTCTCTATGGGAGGATGATCTTATTAATCGGTACAGTTCAGTCAAAAACCGATCCGCCCCGACAAAATTAGTGCCACAGTCTGAATAAATTGTACAAGGGAATCCCCGATGTGCTATGGAACGTTGGAACGCTGCAATGAAGGCAGGGGTGGAGAGCGACGGAACTAACTGTGTGTACTGCTTTGGTACCAAAACAAACAAACAAATATACCTTTCCGATGGCAGAATCTCTTCTATTACTCAATTTAAATGAGAATGGCCCTCCATAATACACACCCTCGCAGTAAAAAGGTATCTGTAGCACAACCCTGGGAGAAGGCAGATCCGACAATTGGTTGCAATGTCATACCCGAGCAAACAACACATTTCAAGATTTCCGCCCGAATGATCAATCTGGCCAATAAGATCCAAAATTGTCAAGAAACCAATGCCTCCACAGCGCGAGGACCACCGTGAAGCGGTACCAAGTGATAGTGCAGCACGATTAAACGTGAAAGATGACTTTGATGATCTTTGGAGAGGAAAATAGGATGTTTGGTAGATGGGGACAAAGAAGAACATGAAAGTCTATCACCCACCCTAAGTATTCCAGGAGATTCCAAAAACGGACGAAGCCGTGCCAAACTGGACTGAAAGTGCTACTTACCCTTTTTAATTGATTCAATTAAATACTGAAAGCGACAATATTGATCCAATTTCACTAGTTGAATCAAAGCTTGAAACCATTCTGAACCTGAGATAACAATTTTTTTGGCGTGGTTCCCCTTTAATTGATGCTATGAACCTCAGAACATATGCAAACGATCTAATTTAAAATAAGACGAGAACCGTATGTCGAATGGGAATTCACGCACGACGAAAGAGCGGTCGAAGTGATCTGCGATTGCGAACGCGCAAGAGACCCTGGCGTTTGACCTGGCGACGAGGACGGCTGAACAGAAGAAAGATTCCTTTGCCAAGAATTACATTCGGAATGCAACGAAGTGTTATGGTATCTTTTGCAAATAGTACAACACATGCCTTTCTGCTGGCACCTAGGAGCCCAATGACCTGATTTCAAACACTTAAAACAAAGTTTATTCGAGCGTACAAAACCCGCACGATCAGTAATATTCATCTCAAGATATTTGGGCATTTCTCTAGAGAATGAGTGGACTCTCAGAAAGGACAATTTTGAGTTACTCGTTTGCCTTTGCACTTTTCCGGGTGGATATTGCTGACAGAAATCGGCATAGCGACCCTTGCGGAGTTCGGAGATTTACGAGCAGATGAGACCTTCAAGTTAGGGCCAAACGAGGTTTGTAAAACCTTGATCCTTTTCTTAACGAAACTCAGAAGTTGAGTAACAGAGGGAAAGGGCTCATCATTCAAAGTCTCTTCGAAGAGGGAAATAGTCTCAGCGTCAACTACGCGAGCTGCTAATCTGAATAAAATGAATTCCCCTAAATCAGGGATATTTAAAGTGCTCAGGGCAGTGTGAATTTCAGAAAACGTATTCACAAACGACTGCATAGCAGACAATGACCCCGAAGAAGAAACGGGAAATTCTAGAATTTTATCTAAATAGTCGAATCCCAGAATTCGAGGATGGTCATAGTGCTCACATAACTCCTTCCAAGCAGAATCATAATGTGCATCGCCAAATGGGACAGAAGCGATAAGCGCTAAAGCCTTTCCTTGTAAAGACGTCTTTAAATAGGTGAACTTCTCCACTGAGGCAATATCCGTTCTATCGTGCACCACAGATTTAAATAAATCGCGCAATCCAACCCAGTCAAAAAATACCCCTGAAAATCGAGTAAACTCGATGGTAGGAAGACGCGACTTTGTACTCGATGTGGGTCCATTATCCACACGAGTTAGCTCATTCGTGGTGGAAGGATTCACTGCTCGACGGGAAATGGAAAGAATAAAATAATACTTTTCTTCCACCTCCTTGCCAACTTGCATGTCAACCGAGAAGACATCGGCTTGATTACAATTATGGCAATACTCAAGAATTTTCGTCTGAGCATCACGAAATTCCGAATATACGGTTTCCAATTGAGAACAGCGTACAAGAAACATTTCCAACTTAGAATGGACACGTATGTCGGATCCGGAATCATCAAACTCTTGAGCAATTGAAAATGTACAAATAGTGCGTCGAAATTGATCGCGTTTGAAACGCAGTAACTTCAGGCGCGAATCAAATTGTTCCCGCGTTATCGCTCCCTTACTTTTCGCCCCTTCACCTTCAGACATGGCTGAATGAAAATTATAAAGAAATTCACAAAAGGAAATAACACTTTCTCGAAAATCCCGGGTTTCGGCACCAAAAAATGTAGGCACACGAGGCCGCGAAGGTCGTGACACGCGACAAACGAGCTTAATACGAAAGAAAGAAGAGAGGGAGAAAGTGATTGCAGAAAGGAATAAAGGGAAGGACTGGACGGCGCTTACCGAAGTGCTCCTATATTCCTTTCGTAGCGTCGTCTTCTGGTCTTCGTAAAGAAGTGAGACGGCGTACTTTCGCCGGTATTCCCCCTTGTACCCCCCAGAATTCCTTGCGCCAGGTAGGGAAGGTTAAGAGGGAGATTTGAATGAAAATAAAACGCGCNCATAGTCAATTCTATAAAACATATAATAAACTTCTTATTTGTAACATTAGTAAGATATTATTCGATAGAGGATTTTAGAGACGTTAGATAAATTTACAGAAAATATTTCCTACATTACATATTATATATGAAGGCTATATCTACATATTTCTAATTATGAAAAAACCGAAAAAACTTTTATATTTTCAGTTGTTAGCTATACAAATTTTTGTTTTATAAAATAAAAAGGAAGCCATTCTTTGCCATTCCGGCATTTTTATTACCAATAAGTAAATCGCTACTTACGTCCGTGTTTATTGAGATAATGCGGGAGCAATACTCTTGCAATTCACTTGAGTATCATTTTTCGATTATTGCAAATAAATACATATTAAATTTGATAATGAAAAATTGAGAAAATTTGTAATTGCTAAAGAATACCTAGAAGAAACAGCGGTGCAAGATGAGGAGAGAGATTGTTTGCCTTCTTTCCAGAGAGTGGAAAATGAGTATAAAAATGCAGACTTAATGAATAAAACGTTTCGAAAAGGACTGAGTGAACCACAGTAAACATGATCAATATTGGAGACGGAAAATGTATCACAGATCAAAATCTGATAGCCAGAGAGCCTTATTGTGACAATTTTTAAATAAGCGTTGACATCTTATTAATGAGCATTTCGTGTATTTAATCATTTGAACACTACATCTTCATTCAGAATCGATATCTTTGCCTCAGTTATTCGATACAAATCAATTAAATCAAATTAGCGATCAAAGCTATGAATTAAAATTACTGCCCATCTCTGGAAGCATAAATCTGATTTTAGTCAAACGAACTGGTTATTGTTAAATTTGTAAAAACTGTTAAACTTAAAATCAGTGGATATCTTTGAGGGTAATATTTACCGAAATCCAGCTCTGTTATGTTAGGCTCATGGGCAATTTGTATGTACTTCAGAAATGTTTCGGGCAAAATGCGAATTTTTCCGATTCTTGTTTTTATAAAATAAAATGTTTTGGGTAAATTTAGAAAAGTTTAGGCAAAAGAATTTGGGTAAACTTTTCTAAGATCACGGTCGTGAGCGAGGTTTAGATGTAAGATAGCAAAAGTAACTGATAGATACGTTTTCCTCCATATTATTCCAAAAGACAAGTGAAAAGTAAATCGCCTATATAAGAAAACATGCCAGCGCGCATTTCCTAACATAGGTATAGTAATTAGTAGCAATCCTTACCATTTGCTTGCGGTATTATGTCCGGATTCTTCTCGTCGCTGTCAGTGTTCGCTCCATCGACAACTCCGCCGTCCGCTTTGCCCAGAGGTGCCGCGGTGGGCCCCGAGCTCACCTTGTCCCCCACATTGCCCCCGGCGCCTTTCTTCCTCTTCCGCCCCCCGATGCCCCTCCTCTTGTCCTCGCCCCCCTCCCGCCTCCCTGCCCCTGCCACTGCACTGGAATCGCAGCACCACGCTCACCACTAAGGCCACGATGAACAGGGCCGACACCACACCCACCAACACGCTCATCATGGGGGTGAAACGGAAGCCGGGCCGAGGACGCTCTGTCACAAATACCATCATTTTTCATTTACATTCTCTTGTGTCGCGGTTTGCGATAGGGGATTTGGCCATAGCGAGGTCATTCTTCACTAAGACCTCAAAGGAACCGAGCTAAGGTTATCGAAAATTAACTATTTAATGAGACTTAATTCGATAGTCTCTTTACCTCACGGAATAAACATTTTCCTCCGTCTGTACAGTCTTCAGTCTGAACCTCCAACATAAGCAACGAAAGGTTTTGGAGAAACGGATGAGGCAAAATTATGAGGGAGATGAATTGCTCTTTTTTTCCTCACCCTGACTGAATATTATAAGTGGAACAAGTCCACGTATGTGAAGCAAAATTACTTTACAAGTAACGCTTTTTGTAACATTCAAAAAGCAAGAAGATGCCGCTTTTCCCTCAGTAGCTTTCTTATTATTACAACCATGAACAAAACTGAGATAAAAGTAAATGGAAGATACATGTTTCTCTATTCTGTACCAAAAGGCAATTGAAAATATTCCATTCTTCAGGATATGGCAGCAGGACCATTTTCTTCACTGCAATGCCTTAATCTTCATTCCAATTTTTCTTTCGTATCATTCCAACAATATTTTGATTTATAATTGAATTTAGCTTTACGTTCGTAGAGCGATGTAAATATACAACTTTTAAATTTTGTACGACCAAACAAGGAACAATTGAAAACGCTAATAAATACTCCGCTACTTTAAAGAGTTAAATTTAAACCATTCTAATTAAAAACTAATCATGTATCAATGAGAACCCAAGGTTAGTTTCATTAACCAGGTTAGATTTTTTTATCTAAAATTTATCTGAAATATCTCAAGGAAGCATTTCTGCGGCATTAAAAGATTGCACTCGCGAAAAATGAATACTTTCAGCAATACGAAACTAGCGGGGAATAGCAGAAAATTAATAGCGGCATATTTTCAACCCTTAAACTCAAATAGAAATACTTTTCCTACTGATTTGTAGTTGAACGTATAACGGCAAAATTTCTTTCAGGAGAATGTATTTAAGTTAAGAATTAACAGTAGAATCTCTGACATTTGTTAGATATTTAGATATTTATAAATGTATAACATTTAGAGGTGAAAGGAGAATGTATTTATTCTATATTGTAGGAAGTTTATTAGCAAATATCACCATAAGCTTTAGCGGATATTCTTACGATATTTAATTGCTCGCGAGAAATCAGCTAATTTAGACAAAAAAAACCTTTGTACAGAGAGATATAAACTTGATTGTGTCTCAGTTGACTTGTACGCGTAGAATTTTCGGTAAAAAGTAATTCGATAAAATAAATAAACGTCAATGCATAAAATAGATGATCTTTACCTTTCTCGACGGTCAGCTGCCTCTCCGGGAGCCTCACAGTGGATGCGGTCAGAACTACGCCGTCGCTGCGTCCTTTCTGGTTGAAGGCTATCACGGTTGCGTGGTAAGATAGCCCGGGTTCGAGCCCCGCCACCTCAAACCGAGGTGCTCGGAGGGAAGTGACGTTGGCTCTAAGCCTCTGACTCTCAGCCTCTTTGACCTCCAAAAGGAAGGCCTGCGGCAGTCCGCCGTTGAATCCCTCTGCGCAGCGAACGGCGAAAGAGTGGAGGGAGGCGTTGGACACGGAGCAGTTGTGCACGGGGTCGGGGTGACCTGCAAAAAGAGAAATATCGCGATGTTTACTCTTTTCTTGATATAATGTAGTCTCCTTTTCAATCGGCGCTACGCTGCTTTCTAAACTGTCCCTCCCAAAAGTATTTCGCACTTATCTATTGCTATGCAACTTTTTGAATATCCTCTTTAGTCAGTTTTGGAAATATCTGGCGGTAAGGAGGGTAAAATTATAAGTGAATGGAAAAGCAATGACAATACAATTTACAGTGCAACAATCTGCGAATAATTTTGGCAGATTCAGTCGGTAATTATCCCGATCATACGGTACTTATCTTGCGATATTCTTTCACGATATCTTAAATTTTGCAAAGAGTAAAGAGAAAATTAGTTTCCTTGAAGTAACAGTCTGGTTCAACAATTTCTTCTAAAAAAGTAACCCGAATATGCTGAAGGCCGAAAAATCCAATAACAACTTATCTTGAATAGCACAACCAATCCAATCTTTTCTGCTATTTTGGGTAAAAGTTGTAATCGCAGATGCCGCTCAAACCCAAAACTTGGAATTTCTTTCTTCTTTTACATAGGAAAAGTTGGAATAGCATCTCGGACGAGCGATACCCTTGAAATGCTCTTACGGAATATCTATGTGCATGTAAGTACCCTGCTAACCACCTTTCGATGTGTGGCAGTGGGTGCATGCATCGTGACTCTATTTCCCTAATCGATTACTTTCACGTATAGTTCACGGAGAAAATGAGTTCTTGAATCGATTCCTTCTAGCATATATTTCCCTGGCCTTCCTCGCAGTATCGAAACGGCCTATGAAACATGGATGACGTGTTATATCGGCTACATAATCTCTGAACATGCTTTCTCTTAACTTATTAAGTGAATTGAGTTTTCAAATTGAGTTTTGTTTAAATCTTCTAACTTGGAAAGATTTATATCCTGCAATCATCTAACTTCTAAAGGTTGAATTCCGTTTAAATCTTCTAACTTTGAAAGACATCCTGAGCATCCTACGAACACTCACTGATTTATTGTAGCAATTCCTCACAAAAGGTATTGCCTTTCTCCGCACCATTTCTAATTCCCGAATGCAACTCTTGTGTCACAGCGCCACTTGCATACTATCATTTATATTCAGCACAAACAGGTATCCCAAATTACATGCTTTGTGATAAAGAACAACACAATATACAATTAAGGTTGTAAATGCTAAGGTAAAAAACAATACTCTTAAATTACATAATATAAAATAATTAAAATTCAAATATACATAGAATATCCAGAAAATAAGAAAATGACTCTGTGGATGTTAAGTGTTGCAAATTTTATATGCCTTCCTCTTTAAGGAACACCAAGTCTCATTTAAAAAATATACATGATTGTATAGTTCATTAACAAATCCAATAATTTGTGGGTTTATAAATTTAGAATTTATATATATTTTTCTTACAAAAAGGCACTGCCAGAAACGATGTTTTCTATTTCTTCGGGAAGGCACCGCAAGTCCGAAAAGACCGATTAATGAACTGCAATCATAAAAACCACCTAAACACGTTATATACAAAGATACATAATGCACTTTGCGTCACGGAGACGTGTTTCCTAAGTGTTCTGCCACACATATTATGGATGTGGGTACTCCATGTTAAGTTATTCGTTAAGGTCACTCAAATTCTACTAATAGGGCATTCTCAGTTAGTAGTAGAAGGTAAACTCTGAGTCGGTAAGTAGTTCTATTCTCATTCTCAAATTCGATTCTAGTGTAAATAAGTTTATCCCACGGAGACTTTACGAATAATCATTAATAATAGATTTTCATTCGAACTACTGAACAAGTGTCTAGATTTAGCTTTAATTGCCAATCATAGCACCATTTTACAATTTTATCTAAGTCATTCGACAGGCAAGACTCATTTATTCAAAATTTTAGTGTCGGCCAATCAGAATTACATTTTCGACTCACGTGATCGAACACGAGGTGGAAAATTGATTCGCCGATAGGAATTCGAATTCGACAGGGAATAAAATTCGGGCCTACAAATATGGAATCAAAGCGATATTCCAATTTTCCTCCGATCGTACCTCCCGCAATAAAAATAGCGGCGCTTATTGTAAAATTAATTACCGTCGAAAACACCTGCTTTAGCTTTCATTTTTGGAGATTCATTCGAGCAGATCGTTTTTTGTTTCGAATAAATGAATAACCGCCCGTGAGAAGAGATATCGACGGAATTGGATTGATTCGGAAGTAATTAAAACGATTCCAAAAAACAGCGACGTGGACACGATATTTTGAATATGAATCATCAAGCTGTAAACTGAGCCTTAATGAATGTAATTAAATGCGCACTCGAAATGTTTAAATTGAAACTGGATCAACTTTGAAGCGGGAAAAATATTTTCCATTGCAAATCTGCAATTATCGTGGTTTATTAGGGCTCGAATAATTGATGGCCGAAAGAAATCAGCCGGCGATTTTAACTTTGTCTCATCAGTTAAATATAATAAGGGTAAAACTTATGAGCACTCCCTTAACTATTTATTAAAGGCTAATTTGATATTTTATTGCCCAGAATGCGTCGCAATCCTTGCAATTTTTTCCGACGAGTATATGGAAATTAACGCACGAGTAAATCAAGAAGAAGTACTGCAAATGAATTGATAAACGGTAAAAGAGGAAAGCTTCCTTCAGTGTGTACATCCCCGTATGTACAAAATATTGATAATTTTGTTCTGGTTGCAGAGAACTTGGCTTTCTTCCTTAGCTTTCGAAGATTCAAGCGACAATACAGAATGGCATGATACAGGATAACGCCCCACAGTTATTCATCGGAACATTGTAAGTTACTTGTGTATATTCTAAGGCGATAGATAATGATTTTGTACTCCCGAAAATTCTTCCTTTATACGACTCTTTTACATGAAAAGAAAAAGAATGGAAAAGTAGGAACTGCTGGAATATGGAATTAGTGAAACTTAGTGAATGAACATTGCATCCACTTTAGTGCAATTATTCAACAATAACCTGAAACTAAGGGAGACTCCAAGGATTAAAATGGCGTAAGAATTTCGTAGGAGAAAAGTGGATAAGTTTCAAGTTTCACTTCCATATGTCAAGGTGGATAGAATGCATTGGTTGAAGACTTTACTCTTCAAGTCTATTGGAATTCTTGACTTCAGATTTCCTTACGAAGGCACTCCATCCAAGTTTGTTTCCTCTGTTCATTTCATTAATCCTGCTTTTCTCTTCTGTGTATTCTGAGCAGACAACGAGAGGCATTTCATCCAGTTCTATTGGTTCTTGGCCCCGAGAAGAATCATACATTACCTATGCTTCCGTTAATTCAGCTCGAAATCTATTTTTCGTTCCGCTGAGTTTAGTTCTTGAAGTGTTGATGTTATATATTCTGCGTTGGTTGCGAAGAGAACTATTTCATCCGAAAAACACAAATAACTGATGTAATATCCATTTATTCTTAGACCCTTCTTCTCCCAGTCTAGGGTTTGAAAAACTTCATCCTCAACTGATGATGATGATGATACATACATGTACAAAGGCAAAGTATCCTCTTCTAACGATATTCGTTGTATTCGATATACATTTGGTCTAAATATAGGCTTCGAGAGACACTTTAATAGCTAAGGGTGCACACTTCCTGCTGCGAAGGAGTCGTCCGATTGGTTATTTGAGGGAATAAATTAAAAAGATCGTGAAAAATGACAAGGCCTAATGTGACGTTGTCATGGCGACATATCTCCCATCCCGGGGGGAAGATGGCTTCATTTTACAGCGAGGCATGCATAAAGGATCACACTCATTTTGCTAACAACTCATTTACACACATGACCAACTTCAAAGTAAAGAGTCAACTTCTCAAAACCCATCCTATTAATTACGTTATCTGCCTTTTCAGGTTTTAGAAAAGCAAATGAATGTGAGATGCAGTTTCCAGGTTCTACCAGTTAACAAAGAAACATTCAATAAACCGAACCGCGGCTTGGATTCATTGAAAACATAAAATATCAATTCATATTGAATATTTTTCAATACCTTCAGTTACTATCGAACCGATTCTTTTCGGTCTGAAATATTAGACCCCTAAAAAGCTTTCAACATTTGTAAATATTTATTTGGCATTGGTAAGTAAAATTTTGAATAAAACCTGTAATAAAAAGGAAATTAACAATGTATGAGGCATTTTACAAAAAAGTATATCTTGATCATTGAGGTGAAAGCAACCTCAATTCCTTTATATCACAATTCTTACACGAAAATAGAATGAGACTTGGAAATTATAACAGAATAAATAACAGTAATTGGTGTCGGTTTAGTCCAAAGAATGCCATTCTATCGATTTTCACTTCAATTGCATCAATTGCAGTATCAGAAAAACCATCCCAAGACGATACGTAAATTTAATGAGAAATAAAATTTCAGCGCCGGTGAGTAATTTTACAGCAACAGTTAATTCGGATGTCTCTTATAATGAATCTAATTCTTTTGTTAGTATTGATTTAAATAACGAAGGAATTATTCAAAAAAAGACGTGGGAGTTAGAGATGAGTTATAGAGGACTCCGGTTTCCACTTCAGATACCACGGAATTTTGGCAGTTCATATATTTTGAAGTATAATTTCCAGGTACCATCGATGTATTTTAAGGAAGATTTATTTTAAACGCCTTTTTCCCAGCTGATTCTGTGAATCAATGTGGATGCTGTGATTTTGGAGATCCTCTGTGACTAGCAGAGTTATCTACTCGAAGAAGATCTTATCAGATATTCGATAGGAATAAAAGGATTTTTCATACGTTGAAACTGATTTCTTTTTAATCTTATAAAAACAAATAGAATATAGAGCTCATAGTGGTGGTTATTCCTTGCACTTATCCGTGCACACATAACACTAATGTAGCTAAAGATTTTAGTCTACACATTGACGAGTCTTTAGGATAGATAAGATCTGGATACGTAAAACAAGGTATATATTCCAGAGGATAATTTCATTGAGTTCTCTAACTTTCGTTTGGCCAATGTGTCCTAATATTCCCCATCGCCATTTCCTTCCTTTGGCAACTTATAAAATTCACAGTTGCTGGCGATTTTCTGTGGAAATACATCATGATGAGAATGAGAATAGTTGTACTTTTTCCACAGTATATTTATATATGAAAAACAAACAGTAAAAACTCACGACTAGTTTCTGCGGATGATTGCCATCATCAAGTGTCTAAGCTAAATTGTTGAGCATAATATATGCAAAAATGACTGGTGGAAAAATAAGGTAATAGTTTTGATCCAGTAACCTGCTTTACAGAGATTTTTTCTATTGTCATTTCATAGAATGGCAGCAAAAGTTTGCATAANCTGGATATGTTACATGCTATTAGTAGTAAAATTACATTAATAACTAAAAATAATTGACTAAAATTAACTTAAATTTAAAAAAATACAAAATCAAAAAATATAAACAATACTCCAAACACGAGTGAACGAAAAATACTAAAACAGTACATAAAATATTACAAATATAAACAAAAACGTATAACTAAATATAGATACATATAAAAAGAAAGATTTGGGTTGTGGGGAAAAAACTCCTCAGCTAAAGGTTTATGGAAAAGAACCCAGGATGCGGGAAAACACACAAGGAGGGAGAAAAAAACCCGCGAAAACACAGAGGTGATAAATACACTATATGTAGAGGATGATGTAGGTATATTCAACAAATTTGTATCGTCACTCGTGATGGTATATCGGCACATGCGTCCCTCGTCGGATGTATGAATAATGGTGTAACTCTGAAAAAGGGGGAAAGAGAGAGAGTAATCTGGTCCATAGAATAGGTAAGTAACTAATAAGTCACATATGCTTAATATGAAATACAGCAATAAAAGAATTATAGAGATAAAATAGTATAAACGTGGCTAAGAAAACTCAATGAAAAGTCAAGAAATTGTATTAAGTATTTTCATTTGAAAGTAAATTAGATACTATGTGTTGGAATGAAAGAAATGGTAAATTTCTGATTATGGGGAATGGGAGATCATTCCAATATTTGGCTCCCAATACAAAAAATGATTTTGAACACATATCCGTACTATGCACTGTTATCGTAAGTTTACCTGAAGGGCGTGTACATAGGTTATGGTGACAGATAAGGTTATTCAGATATTTGAAATATGAGAAAAGATTTAAGCGGATTAATGTTGAGAGCTAGATATTTCAACCATGGATGTAATTTAATGATGTCATTGTTTATTAATTCGATAGTTTTACATGCGTTGTTTATGTCAGTGGATAGATATATCTGTAAATCGTCAGCGTAAAAATGGTAGGAACAATGCGAAAGAGTTTCAGATAGATTCTGAAGATATAGAGAGAAATGCATGGGGTCTAGTATTGATCCTTGTGGAACCCCGTGGTCAATAGGTCGCATTGAGGAGTAATGACCATTGAAGAGGCAATACTGTGATCTATCAGAAAGATAAGACGAGAACCAAGATAACGCCAGTGAACCTACGTTAAGGATTCGCAGTTTAGCAAGGAGTATGACGATATCTACGAAGTCAAAAGCCTTACTGAGGTCTATTAGAACTAGAATATTAATATTGATCTTCAGCTCTTGTACTACTTTTCATTTCATAAAATAATTTACGAATCTACTAACTGATATATCTAACTTGTTTTCGCATGGTGATATTTAGTTATGAATAATATTTAAGTCCTCACTACTGTGTAAAAACACTTCGTTGGAAAAATGAGACCTTTTCTTTATCTCTTTCGAATCTAGGTTTTTTTCAAAGATATCTGTCGGATTAGCGAATAAAGTCTACAGCTGCATCTACATAAGTACACTTCAAGCGGTCTTTCGGCGAGTAGCACAGGGTGCATGCACCGTAAACCTAATTTGTTAATCGATTACTTTCTCGTATCTTTCGTCGAAAAAATGAATTATTGAAACGAATAATTCTAGAATCTATTTCTATGATTCTTCTCTCAATTTTAGAACAGCCGATGTTACAAGGTGGGCGCATAATATCGGCTATATCTTCTAAAAACGTACTTTTTCTTGAAGTTATTGAGTAAATTAAGCCTTCTAGACATTTCCATCCTGTGTCCTGTAACATACGCGCTCAGTCAGTACGAATACAAATATCGAATGAAAACGAAGATCGAAACCAAGTAAACCGCAAATCTTTCCAGTGTAACCCATCAGTTCAATTCAGCCTCATTCCAATCCCTTCGTGAATTTCACAATATTACATGGCCTAAATTTTCTTTTCATCCCAAAATCCCTTTCTTTATGAATTGGTGTATTTACTAATACTTGCAAACCAAAGCCCTTCGTCGCCATTTTCTTTTGTTTCACAAACGATTCCTCCGCACTTTTTATTCTTTTCACCATAATTCGTAACAAAGGACACAATTAAAGTTTGATTCAATACTGCATACCGATTTATTTTACATCGCCTAAACCGACCAATTATTTGACAACATTCGTATCGAAAGGAGTGGCACAAGTCGATGTAGGAAGTTTCGATTAATCGCAGGATATTATTTTTTCATGTAAATCTGCGTTTCAAACACGGCAGGCCAATTACATGGATGCATCTGAGGTGCAAATACAATCATTCCATTGGTGCGTACTTTCCTTCGTAGTTCGCGACCTATTTTTCGATATCCGACGAAGCCTTCCTTACACTGCTCTGCGACTCAATCCGATGTTCTCAGAGCGAAGATTCCGGAGAACCTTTTAAAGGAAGATAAAAACCTTTCCACCTTCTCCAGTAGAATCTATCATCCTTCGACGTTCTCTCTCAGTTTCCCTTACGCGACATTTATCATTTCTTTCTCCCGAACGAAATTTCCAGCCCAAAAGACGTGCAGGGAAGAAATTGGGTTAATTCATGGTATCAACTGCAGGTGACAGTTTTAAAGCTGGCCTCGCTTCGAAAGCAATGTCTTTAAAAGAAAAATCATTAAGAGGTGCATTTCTAAAATAGCGTTACTTCGTACGAAAGTGGAAGAAAACCACGTTCTTAACAAATGTTAACCTTATTTTCTTCTTCTTTGGTAAAAAACCTAGGATAAGAAATTGGTTCTATAAAGGAGGGAAATTCCAAAGATTAATTATTAGGAATGTTATATTGAAATAAAGGACTGATTTTCACTATATGTTATGTATGAGCAACTTCTGATCATCTCTCATTGGCGAAAAAGAACAAAGAAAGGAGAAAACAAAAGATGGATATAAACTGCCATTATTCATCAGTAGTCTTACTTATAAATGATGATGTACCATAGCTTTTCTTTACCATGGAGTAGAGTCACTGCTTCATTTGGATTATTTTTCTTATAACACAGACATACGTACGTTTTCTAGCTCTCCGTAGGTTCATGTGCCATAATATTCTCTACTCAATGCCCTTTCTTTTGCTTCCTGGTAACTTACCCCACCCTTTATGTCATTTAACAACTTTTTTCTGGGTCTTCCCCTTTGTTTAATCCTATCGAATGATTTAGATAGAATTATGAAATGCGGCGATGACGGAAAAATAAACATCCATTCATTTTAAACGAATTTTTATTAATACCCTAAATATATTCCCTGATTTGTCACAAAAATAGCAAAGAAATTTGTATGGAATATTTACAACAGTAACTGACATTTATACGAAGAATTAATGCGATCACAAGATGTCCTGAATTCAGAAAAGGAAAACAATAAGTTGTGAGTGTTTACCGAGATAAATGTACGCTTAAGTTATCACTGCTACTAAGTAAGACAACGGCGGTTCCTAAAATTCCCGAAATTACGGCGAAGAATATTTTTTCGTCGTGGAACAGCAAAGAAATGCTAACAATGGCACAGTAGCATGAAATAACCCCGAAAAATGTTTTTCTCAGGATACTGTCGCTCTCTGGCAGCGATGCAAGCTGACATTGTGATGCTGCTAACATCTATAATATTAGATAAGTTGAGTGTATCCTTGTTTGTCGTAATGGAAATATAAGTAAAGGCTGAGACTTTGAGAATCAGGGGAATAAAAAAGCAGCTAATACTTAAAAAGGAATGACAATATCCGATTGGAATATCCGAGAAAAAGAGATGAGAAAAAGAGATGAGAAAAAGAGATGAGAAACGTCTCTCTCTTAAGGTCCAGATTGTTCTTCATAAATCCGTTTCCTAGAGTTTAGGATTAATGTTGTGCAAATGTTGGAAGGCAAGCAGAGGTTTCCCCTTCCGCCAGTTTTCAGCAAGCTACCACCTTCGACGGAAAATAACAAAATTCAATTTTATAATAAATTACTTTCTCAAAGATTGTTTTTCTCCTGGTCGCGTCATACCATGATGCCTAACCTTAATTTCAAAATGTTGGTCTTTTTCATGGCTATTTGAGAAAAATTACGATATCTTCGTCAGTGAATGAACTTTTCATTCTTCCGAGCTCTAAATAATTTTTTTGCCTAATGGAGTGCAAGTCGCAGGAAATGAATTTATTGATCTTGTTTGCGATCTATTCGGTACTGCTTTTTGCGTAAAAAGACCGGTACATTAATTCTATTTTAGCTGATCTCTTCTGTTACCCAATATCGTAAAAAACTATTTGTTTACAATTCTAGGGAAATTATAGTTGTTTAGTAATTAGTATAAAATTGTTTCCCATGTCTATACCAACACATCCTCTAATCAGCAATACAAATCCACTGAAATTTACAACTCTGTCGAGTATTTTTTATTAAAAAAATAATGAATTAATAATTATGTATATTAATTTGTTATTATGCAAAGAGCCGCTGTTGGCGTAGTATTCCATTAATTTCACGAATCAAATATCATCCAGGGCAACTAGACTCACTCCTCCATCCTTCTACATTTGCATTATCCTTCGCACAACGTTCCCTATTACATTATTTCGACTTCTTTCCGAATTCCCTCCTGGACCCTTTCAGACTGTCGTATGACTCTCTTAAATGAACGTCCGCATCCATGCTATTGTAAACGATTGTGCACTCATGTATGTATTTTGCAAATTAATTATTGTTGTTTTCATTTTACTTCATGCATCAATTCATATCTAATATATATTTGTTAAATTTTCTACTTTGGGATGCACTCTAAAATGGTGGAATCTCTGTACGTGAATCTATTGAAGAGATAAATGAAAGAGAAACGCAAGAAAGCTAAAAGGCGAATCCAGAATTAATTATAATCACACTCTTTTTTACCTTTTCGTTGCGAGGTGAAATATAGAGTTTAAGGAAGCAGTCAACCAACGAAATGTTCAGAAGGAAACAGTCTCGTGTTTGGGCCGCATACAAAGGTGATGGGATGAAATTAATGAATCTCGAAAAGACTATTGGCGAAATCAATAAGAGAGTGGGAATCTCTTTATCTCTCGAAATAGCATACAAGGTAATGAATCCGGACTCTAAAATTGGAAAAGATTCGAAGTTGAAAAGGGTTTTGTCTTTTCCTCTCCTTTAAATGGTGCAGAAGGAAGTTCTCGGCAGTGGGAGGGCGGGAATAAGGATTTCTTTTCATCGTCGCTTCTTGTGCATGCAATGAAGTGACTCTGGAAGGGCGTGAGAGAATACGCATCGGTACATTACCTTTCTTAGTAATTGAGAGCGTCAATGGAATTTGCAGAAACGCCCGCCATGGTCAAGGGACTAGTGTAACGATAAAACAGTTCTTTTTCCTCCTCCTTACAGCTCTTTCCAGAAACTGCAGAAGGTCAAAGTCCTCCTCATGCCTTTTCGTTCCTTACGCCACGTTTCGTCATCTTCAAATCCTCGTCCATCCGAGATGTTTGTGAAGGGGTCGAGATGAATACGAGGATGTGTTAATTTTGAAAGCCTACTTTTGTACGCTTTTCCGCATGGAAGAAGGAGTAAAGGAAAGAAGATTTCGGAGGTATACCGGAACTACTAGAGCCAACTTCCCCTTCCTATGTAATTAACTTCGTAACACGGAAATTCACCTTTATTTTTTGCCTCATCTCCTTCGTCTCGAGTGTCAGACTCGAAGAGCTGCTTCGGTTCTTTCTCTCTCTCTCGAGGCTTAGCATCCAAAGGAATTAGAGAGGTGCATTGTTTTAAACCTATTGCGGCCGTATGTTTCGAGAAACCAATTTGGAAGTTTTTGACCTCTCCTTTTTCAAGAGGAGGGTAACGAAACATCTTTTAACTATATGATAAAACGAATTTCTTTTCTACTTTTCTCGCTGGGAATTTTCTTTAGAAAGACTAAGTTCGTTGTAAAACCATGCAAACCAACTAATTTCCGTAGAAGGATTGGACGGTCCCAGGTCTTCACGCGGACCTAAAGGACGCATTTAATAAAATTGCGGATTAGTTATGACATAAATAAGTAAATGCATTATACAAGGAGATGGTAGAGATGGTACATCAACTCATAACTGGAAGAATCATCAGAATTCTCACCAACCTGCACAAGAAGACGGAAAAAGCTGAGGAGGAGAACCAAAAGATAAGACAAAACTCACAAATTCTCCCCTCTATTACAGAAGGATAGATGCTGAATACTTTTCACTCCTACGCAACATGAATAAGGACGCCTCAGCCTCTGTAATGTTGCGTGAAGAAAAAGATGAATTCAGTATTGAGAAGGGATTTCAACAAAATGGTAATCATCTATCATCCATCTTATTCGCAGCAGTTCTTGAAGAAGTTTTTTAAACCATAGACTGGGAGAAAGAAGGGTCTAAGGAAAAATGGGGCTCGTAATTAGTAATTAGTTACCTCCGTTTTGCAGATGGCATAGTTCTCTTCGCAATCAAAGCAGAAGAACTAACTTCAAGTCCTCAAGAACTAAAAGCAGTGGGACGAAAGACGAGACTCAGAATGAATATAACAAAAACTAGGGTAATGTATAATTCTTTTGCAGCTCAAGAGCAAATAACTCTGGATGAAATGCCTCTTGATGTTTGTTCAAAAAATATATACTTAGGACAGTTGGTAACAACAGAGAGAGAGAACTGCAGGATGAATGTAGTTAACAGAAGAATTAAACGTAGTCATGATGACTCCGAAAGAAACGCGTAGATTCTTAAGTGATAAATTCCAATTGCCAACAGACAATGTTTGGAATACACTTACCTTGGGCAACTGGTTACAAAAGGGAAGAAAATCAGGATTAATGAAGTGAATCGAAGAATGAAACTAGGCTGGAGTGCCTTCGGAAGGAATGTCCATATTCTGAAGTCGAAAATGCCAATGGTCTTGAAAAGAGAGGTTTTCAACCAATGCATCCTACCAGTTTTGACATATGGAAGTGAAACATGGGTGTTAAACGCAGCAATAACCCAGCGACTTCAGACTACACAAAGAAGTATGGAACGATGTATGCTTGGAATCACAAGAAGAGACAGGAAACGAAACACCTGGGTTAGGAAGATAACAGGAGTGACAGACATCATAGATAAGGTAAGATCACTGAAATGGATGTGGGCAGGCCATGTTGCAAGGAGAAACGACAACCGATGGACATCAGCAGTTCTGAACTGGACACCAAGAGACGTTGAGAGACCAAGAAGAAGACCAAGGGACCGATGGAACAGAGACATCATTCAGTATTTAGGGGTAACATGGCAACGAGAGGCTCAGAATAGAGAGAATTGGAAAGCGCTTGGAGAGGCCTACATCCGACGTCGGATTGAAAATGGCTGATAATGGCTAAATTAACCCATATATAGGACGTTTTTTCTTGATTTCTTCGTTCAACCGGTACAATAACGCTGCGTAATATTATCCAGTTATCGAATCTATAAGGAAAAAAGGGACACGGCTTTGGCAAGACGTTCGAAATCTAGAAACGCTTCAAAAAAGCCGTCGTTTGCAAGCAAAGTAACCGTTGAAGAATTCCAACCAGCTAATGTTAGTGTTCTCAGTAGTCGTAAGTATTGTTCTCAATACGTATTTTGGCAACTATGTTGTCATCATTTGGGGAGAAGACCAACTCTTATCTATTTACCCAACTGGGACGTAACCCTACTGGGAATTCACTAGTTTTACAATATTTCGGTAATACTTACTTCAAGTATTTACTGCGAGCAATGTTTTCAATTCTTTCATTACTCAAAATTTATTTGTAAAACTTATCACGCGTTAGGTAAACTTTGTTTTTTTCCAATATATTTTTTGAATTACTGTTTTCAATTGGGGAGCTAGACTCTTTCCAATTAGACAATTGGGAGATAGGCTCTTTCCTATAGCACACGAATTGTTCATCAAATTCCTTCAAAAGAGCTATTACATGTCTAAAGCTACGTATAAAATTCACTTATTTTATGTCTACACATAATTCTTTAAATCAACACTATTTGAATGTAGAAACGTTTACCGTGACTAATTAAACTATCTATTGAGCAAACCAAAACCTTTGTGAAGAGGTATCCATTACAGTTTTACGCACAGTTCTTCTTAAGGAAAGATTCGAACTGAGTATCCGTAACTGAGGCAACCACTTGATATCGGATACAAGACTCGAAGTTAGCAAGTTGAAATTCTCCCAAGTTTGTATTACCTGAGGGCTTATTACTCCCGACTTCAAAGCAAACTTCCGACATCAAACCTGTAATTAATCTTCAGCTTTTAATCAGTTATTCGCGAAAGTCTAAGGGTGATTCCACTTAAGACTATCACATATTAACACAATCATTAATTTGAAACGGTTAACTTGGAAAGTTGTATCATTCGGTACGACTTAACTTACTTCAAATAAAATTGAATGATATCGATAGAAAAACCATAAGTGATTTCGGTAAGAAGACAATTAGATAGGAAACGCCTATGTAGAAATACATTTACGATGTTTCCATTGCTGGGAGTCTTGGATACATTCGACTTCGAATATGCCAAATAATAAGAAATTACCTGAAAGAAGGAAAAATTCGTTAGGACCGGCAATAAGAATGCTAAATTGGCAACTGTACCACTCCAAAAGGAGAAACGTAAGTAAACATTCTGAGGATGTGTTTCTGTGTTGAAAAAAACAGGGTTAACAGAAAGGGGCGCAGTTGAGTGGATAATAAATCAAAATAGCCGCCAATGTCAAAAGTACAGTTAGACATAAGCATTTATATATTTATGTGTGATCATATAAAGCGGAAAATGCCAATAAAGAAAGTCAAAATAGTATTTATGTAAGAGGTACAACGAGAAAACTTGTAGGAAAAATAATATGAAATTGGAAAGGTAGGTTCAGTATTACATTCATCACATACAAGTATTTAAGCAATATAGCAAAAATCATAGAATCTTGTGTTAAATCAAGGTTTACAGGATTCCTAAATAAACACAATCTCCTATCCAAAAAAAATGGTCTTCAGAAAGGAAAAGGAGCAAACGATGATATAACTAACTTAGTGCAGGAAGTCACTAATCATACTGATAACAAAGAAAGATGTTCTGCAATATTTTTAGATCTTACAAAAGCATTTGACTCAATATCATATACAGTGTTACTGACAAAGCTGGATAAGATGGGAATTAGCGGTGCAGCAGGGAAATTAATCCAAACATATCTAGGGAGGTAGTTTCAGCATTACATTCATCGAGAAGAAAGTTAAACATATTTGTATAAATGACCCTTTAAATACGGAAAAAAGAGGTAAGGAATTCAGTAAAGGAAGATACTGGAATAGTAGTATAGTTGAAAGAAGAAACTCCGATTTAGACGTTTTTGAGAAAACTGTTTGTAATTTTGTCTTAGGACAAAAGAGTTGAGCAATAGAACAGAAGATCGAGGAAGCGAGAGAACAAGGAAAAGGAGTCCATTAGACCAGTAAAACGATGCTTCGTGAATTTAATTTCTAATATATGTTCTAAAAGAGGGAAATTTAAATTAATAACGCTGCCTTTTGCTACGTTACCCTCAGTTACATTCAGTACGTGGGAGATAAAGGGCATTGGTTTATAGATATCAAAATAAATTAAGCTTTAAAATATACATTTGTAAATTTAAAGAGGTGTAAATAGAAAGAGGAGGACAGCTACGATTTTACGGAAGAAATGAAAGAGAATGAATCATAGTAAGAATTTTAAATCCTTATACTCTGTAATTTACCGTTATTTCCGATAATATTTACGCATACGGATCCGATCAACTGCATTATTTTTTCAACTAAAGAACTTTAGATTTAGATTTGTTACCCGCGAGCAGCCAGTGGCCTATGGCAGAGGATGTATTAACACCTTACCTAATCTACCCTATTAGCTTCTTTGATCAATGCTATGCAAAATGAACGACTAGAAGTAACTATCTGTTTTAGCGATTATTTCCTTGTAACGGTTAGTCTGTATCTCTCGGAGATCGCGCTCGTTGTTTACTGGAATTACAATGCGTTTCACTTTGTCTAAAAATTCCGAACCGATGAATTTTTCGAAAAGCTTCCGTCGGTAATGAGATCTTCTCACCTTGAGTGAATTCTATCCGAGGGATTTTATCATAGCTGTAACGCTACTGCCGAACCTGAGGTCTACACTAAGACACGGGTTGCTCTAAGTTGGAGTAAAAGGCTGAGTGCATCCCTACTACGTATGGATCCCTGATTGCGCAGTATTCGAGACTGGGTCGAATGAGGGAAAAGTAAGCAATTAAGCAAAGCAACTTCCACAAACACAAACATACTCTTGAACTAGCCAAAGGATGACTCCATCATTTTCTCTCAGGCTGATTTTTCTTCTTTATTAATACAAATAGTCCCGTAATGACATTAGCTTCTTCTTTTTCGATCGTGGCAACTGAATGTAGAGTGTGTCTTATCGTAGAAGAGTGTGGAATTATAACATAGAAACTATGTGTGGGCTCATAGAGCTGGTGCGCAAGGAAGCGGCTCTCTCTATCTGGCTCTGCCGTGTCTATTCCAGTTATCACGGCCCTCTAAATGCAGCAAGGATCGCTAAATGGACCCGCTGCGAAGCTGCTATTAATCTCGCTCTAGAGTTTAATGCTATTGCTATGTTCTGGACGACTGTGCTTTGTTTTTGTAAAAGTACTTCGGCGTATAAGTAATGCCTTCCAGAGTTCTATGGCTGCAGATTCGACTTTGAACATGTTTTGGAACTTTGGCAATGAGCGTCGCGTTGTTTTATTTAGATATCGAGACGAATGCGAAGGCGTAGTTCTCTCTCATTTGTTTCATCCGTTCGTCTATTTCACTTCTTTCAATTAGTCAACGTGAACGCAGAGAATGCAGGCTATCTCAAATGATGGGGTTACGAAGTCGTATCTTAATTTCTCCAACTTTTGCTTTCACACGAGACTTCAAATTATTGGGAGCATTAATTGGTTAGCGGAAAAAGAATCTGTATAACAGGAGGAAATGAAGAATGTATTCGTTCGTTTATATGCAAAGACTACAAAAACAGTGCGCTGGTGGTTATCATTATGAATTATGTTTAAAAGAGATTTTTTCTAGTATTGTATTTGTTTCTCTCTCATTGATTCTGAAAATGTTTCTGCTTCATCTAGATAAATTGATTCACTTCTCTTTTGTATAATCCAAATGAATGAGAGATGTGTTTTTGAATGAATTGAAACTAACTCTGGAAGGAGGTAAAAAATTAATAAAATCTGTAAATGACTGTATGTGAAATGACCACACAGTCGAACTTACGAAACCCAAATATCAAACTCGTAGGGGTAAACCAAGATTATAACAGTGAGGACCTGAAAATAGAAGTGGCGTCTCAAAACGCCAATATCACAGAAGATGATGTGTTTGAAGTAAAACATTGTAAGAAAATGGAAAGTGGTGCATGGATAATTTTTATTGAGACGAGTGCTTTGACATTTCAGAAAAATAGGGATTCATGAATCAACTTAGGATGAAACTCATACAAAGTTATTGAGAACATCTGCCTGTTAAGTTGCTACAAATGTTGGGCCATGGGTCATAAGGCTAACGATTGCAAATGTACTTAGTGCTGTGAAAAGTAGTTAACTAATAAATGTGTAAATTGTATATTTGCAAACAAAAAGTACAACGCTAAATACAATTCAGAATATAAAGCAGATGATGAAATGGTCCCTATTTCTTTTAAGAAAATGAATCAATTAAAAGAAAGAATTAATTATTGGTCACCAAGGCTAAATGATGTTTGAAAAATAAACTTTTTAAGTGATAAATAAAAATAAATTATATTTTTAAATATGGTATTTAGAACAGTAAGTGATATCATTGAAAATTTTGATTATGAAAACTGTTTTGAAGTAGCCAATAATTATATGTTGAGTAACCTTATACAATTGGGGGATGACTATACATTTAAGTGTGGCATTGTAATATTAGAGGTATTAAAAAGAACTACAAAGAACTGATTGCTTTTTTACTTAACTTAAAGATTAATTTTGATGTCATTATATGTTCGGTAATATGGCTACCATCTGAGGCAGTTTATCATTATAACTTAGAACGAATTGAATTAGATAAAAGTAGAAAATGTATTACAAAATTGTAACTATGCAAGTATAATATTAAAAATGAAAGATAGTGAGATATTAGTTACATCTATCTATAGATCACCAAGTTTACCACTTAGGGGTTACATTGTTTTGTTATCACAATTTCTGGAAAATATTAAGGATAAAATTCATATAATCATTGGTCATATTAATATTGATTTAAAAATGGAACTGATGCTATGACATCAGAATATTTAAATATGTTATCTGTAGATGTTTATGTATCAGTTATTGATAAGTATACACAGAAAACAAGCTCATGTATAAATCACATAATGATAAAGGGAAAGAGAAAATTTTATCAGGAGTCATGACAACGACTATCACTGATCATTATCCAGTTTTTTGTATTTTTAGATATTATGAAAAATGATAAAGTAAATGGGTGTGGTACTAAAGAAATAGAACATAGGCATATTGATTATGAGGCATTGAAGTAAATACTTGAAAATCAAGTCTGGAAACACTTGTACACACTTTATAATACAAAGGATTGTATAAATGAGTTTCTAAATGTTTTTAAGGAAAATATAACTTGCAGTACATATAAGTTGTATAAAAGACCACGTAAAAGAAGGAAAAGAAAGCTTAGGATAACAAAGGGTATACTTGTATCAATATCACGCGGACCTAAAGGACGCATTTAATAAAATTGCGGATTAGTTATGACATAAATAAGTAAATGCATTATACAAGGAGATGGTACATCAACTCATAANTAATAAACTACTAAAACTATCCAAGAAAAATTTCTACTTAAATAAAGTAAACAGTGTTAAAAACTGCCCAAAAGAATTACAGAAGCAAATTAGCCAAATTACAAATGAAACAGATAGCAATAAAAAAACTAATATAAATGTTGATGTTAACAAATTAAATGAGTATTTTTTCAAATGTAGGAATTTCATTACAAAATGAAATAAATAAAAATAGAAAGGCCGATCATAAACAATATATAAATACATCACAGAACTTAAACATACACTCCATCTTCCTTCTGCCAACAGATGAATATGACATCAGGAGAGTATAGAAAAATTAGGAAATATAAAGCTACAGGTCCTGATTCTATTTCTTTTTTCACATGAAAAAGGTGTAGATATGTGATAGCAAAACCATTATCCTACATTGTAAACAAAATTTTTTAAACTGGAATCTTTCCAGATTCACTGAAAGTAAGCTGGATATGCCCTATATGCAAAGGTAAAGGGGATACTACAAGCCCTGAAAACTATAGACCTATTTCTTTGATATGAAATATAGCAAAAATCATAGAATCTTGTGTTAAATCAATGTTTACAAGATCCCTAAATAAACACAATCTCCTATAAAAAAAATGGTTTTCAGAAAGGAAAAGGAGCAAACGATGATATAACTAACTTAGTGCAGGAAGTCACTAATCATATTGATAACAAAGAAAGATGTGCTGCAATATTTTTAGATCTTACAAAAGCATTTGACTCAATATCATATACAGTGTTACTGACAAAGCTGGATAAGATGGGAGTTAGAGGTGCAGCAGGGAAATTAATCCAAACATATCTAGAGAGGAGGGTACAGATAGTTAAAATAAATGACAAATTCAGTATTGCAAAAGAAATCAAATATGGTGTGCATCAAGGATCAATTTTATGACTATTATTATTTTTAATATATGTAAACAAATATATGTAAACAATATATGTAAACAAATTCTATAGTGAAAAGGGGAGAAACCAAAGATGTATTAAAATACCTAAGGTATTGAATAAACTCCCAAGGGACTTAAGAAATATAGAGCCTATGAGCACTCTTAAAAATAAAGTAATGGAATGGTTATTCAATGCTAAATAAAAATGTACTGGTATAAATAGAAGTGAAAAAAAAA
>KZ308892.1:382212-433405 GCA_000376725.2 Ladona fulva | reverse complement strand
ATGGCCCCAGGTTCGATGCTAGAGTGCAACATTTTCAAAAAATCATTTCGGGTATTTCTAGGTAAGATATAACGCTATTTGACCTAAAGTCTCAGGTTCGATCCCAGAACCATTCGAATGACCGAATTTTCAAAAATTCGTTACGGGATTTCCCGGTCAGGTAGAAGGTTGAAATTCGCTACATCTATAGAAAATAGGGATTTATTTCTTTTTATAGCCAGACTAGATTTTATATCTTTTGGCTAAATTGTGTTTCATAAAAATTATTTTCTGTACTAAGTTTTTGTACGTTGAACAGGATGTTCAAATGTCCAATTGTAAAACAAAGTTCAATAAAGTTCAAAGTTTTCCACCCTTCCTTCCAACAGTATGAAATGTAATCTCCGCCTACGTGGACTTTTTGTAAAAGATGGAGGAATTCTTTCCTCCATTTCATTTTCTCTAATTCTTGTTAATGAATGCGGTAATATTGCACAAAAGCTATCGAATTATGACTGACATTGAATTACGACATACATTTTGGTCACTTCCAGGAAAATAATAATTTATATAACGAAAGTGCTGGATTTTTCTGCGAATGAGCAGAAAATAAGCCGACTCTTTCTGACACGAGGTTACACAGCCTCAAATTCCCATCAGCTGACCACACTACATATTGATTGTGCATTTTAAACGAAGAATAACTATTGGAATGGACTCCGAAATGTTTGTACTGACATAATAATTGTAACGTCTCGTCAATAATGTGATGATGAGGCACGGTTACTCATGCAAACTGCAACTACAGTTTACGTTAGACCACGTGTCCCAGAGTTACCTCCTTCCATCTGATGATCAAAACATCTAGAAATGCAATCTTCCCATCTTTTTTCCACATCCATCATAAATTGTGTTCTGATGTCGTCCGATTAGGTACTGGAAGAGTTGTTGTAATTTTTCCCATCCATGTGTCCATACCACGTATCGTATCGTCCACGCATCTCAGCCAGAATGCGGCATTGCGGGTGTCGTCGGCAAAGACAACTGATACCAATTGTCAGCGCTCTTGACTCGGCCTAGCCATTTCAACCTAGCCAGATACATTTCAACCTCACTCCAGCCATTGGCACAAAAAGCAAACTCAGATCATATTTCTTCCGACGCATCACTAACCCCAAATGACTTATTGTTCGCTGTAGTGTAGACTCTCTTCACGAAGATCCCATTCATCCCACCAGTTACGAACAAAAAGAAATGTCCGAAATGAGAAATTTGTCGTTAATTTCACCTAGAATTTAATAATCGACCGGTTTCTTTTTATAGTGATACAATGTAACTGATGATGTCGTTCGGCGACGAAACCGGTCGTATATTAAAGTCTATGTGGAATTAACAACAGAATTTCTCATTTTAACAACGACAGAAGAGGGATTATTAAAAGAGGTAACTAAAGATAGGAAAAGGAAAGGTAGGCAAAAGTAAAGACAAAAGAAGACAATGGCAAAGTGTACTCTCTAGAGAAATTCTTAGTAATTTCATATGGTATGTCGCCGTACGTAAACTCTTTTATCGAAAGGTGCAACAGTAGTTGGACATCATAAACGAAGATATAGATTATAAAGTGTAAATGAAAGAGCGTTGAATTGAGATTTTAGGGCACATAAAATAACCGTAAGACTTACAACAGGGATAATTAATAAGAAAATCAAATTTCCATCAATGAGGAAATTCAAGTTACGCTGTGAGGTATTACCGATAAATGGCGTTCATCTATTCCATACGACGATTTTATTACGAAGAAAGGAACCATTCGCCTTTGAACGCCTAACTTGTGCTTAGTGGTTCCGCGTATGCGTGTCGATCCTGCATTGCCGTCATTTTGCACTTTGTCTTGGCGCAACTCTCGAGCGGGATCTCGAGAAAGAAATCGGCGAAGAGATTTGTGCCTCACGGCGAGAAGCCAGAGCAGATTGCTTTCGGATTTTCCTCTTTTGAATCACCGACTTTCCCCTCTTTCATTTTTGCCTTTTTCAGAAGAATGGAAGTTTACACGTCGATCGATTTTGGGGAAACAATAATGATCTGTTATACAACATGACTCACTTAAAAATTCTTGGAGGGAGAATTCTCACATTATATATCCGGGTAGATTCTTTGTCGATTGCTACACAAGAAAAATGAAGTAAGTTTCGGAAGAGCGGCTACTGCAAGTTAATCAAATTTACCATTATTTTCCTGTACAATTTTACTCGAGGAGTACTGCTACTCCCCTGTTATGTTCACCGTACTTACTTTAAATATTCAATATCTTGAGCGTACTCTTAAAATCCTTCGAAAGAACAAACTGATATTGCATTAACTTCCAGTGTTTCGAGGACAGCCTGAGATCGACACATATGTGAACACGTAAAGTGCAATCAAACTATTTTATGCTGCAACTGAGAATCTAAGAGATGAAGGAGGTGAGATTTCCTTGAAAACTGTAAGAAATCGCCACGTCTTATAATCTGGAAATTATGGTACTTTCTGGTTGTGCGAGAAACGAGCCTTTTTCAGGTGCATTTTTATATTTCTATATTTAACTTCCATGACACCAAAGGCGTGTGGTAGGGGGTGTAAAACACAATTATCCATTCTTATCTATGACTTTAATTAGCTTCTCTAATTTTACGCGGAAAAAAAACTAGAGTAGCTATCCGTCACGATTTATTTCCTTATAATACTTTTAATTTTCTTTTGCTGCTAACGAACGCTGCTAACAGAAGTAACAAATTCAACTATCTACGAGATCTGTTGTGATAAATTCCCTTCTTCGGAGTATAACCTTTTGATGGTGGAAGGGCTTCCGTGTTCCTATTACCTAGAAAGCCAAACTGGCGGGAACTCGGGAAGTGTTCTGGGATCTATCCCTTCTTGGGATGAGAGGTGTACAGATAAGGTTAAAAAAGAACAGCATTAACCAAGGAAGCTTTCGTGAAGCGAAGAGTACTTAAAATATAGAGTAAAAATAGAGGTGTCGATAAAGGAATCAGGAAAAGATTGGTAAAATCCCTGGTGCGGAGTGTATGGGTGTGAAACGTGGACCATACGAAAGGAGAACATCAAAAGATTAGAGGCCTTCGAGATGTGGGTATGGCGTAGAATGGAAGGGTAGGTTGGGTCGATAGAAAAATAAACACAGAGGTACTAGAGATGATTCGGGAAGAGAGGGTTTTTAATGATGCAATTAAACGCAGACAGAGGAAATGGGAGGGTCAATTACTGAGAAAAGAGGGATTGCTAAAGAATGTTGTTGATGATAGAATACAAGGGAAAAAGTGGAGGGGAAGACAAAGACAAAGTTGTTCGATGACATAAAGGACGGGGTAAGTTGATAGGAAGCAAAAGAAAGGGCATTGAGTAGGGAATATCAGGACACATGAGCCTCCCGAATGGTAGAAAACTTTGTAATGGAGTAAATTTTTGGAATAGCTTTCGTCGAAAAGTAAATATTCTGTCCTTAAAAGAATTTCACCCGAGGATGCTGAGGGTATAAGAAGGAAACGCTTTGTGATAGACTACTACTTCGAAGTTAACGAAAAAGGTAGAACTCTCCGTTGAGAGTCCGTTCAATAGCTACGCCCTATTTCTTGACGAGCTGTAAACTGGAAATTTGAAACCGAATTTGTGTTACAGATTATAAATGTAAAGTCAAGTGATAAGAAATGCTGTCACTCTCTGCATACAACTGGCATACTGGTAGAAACCAACTCGGCACTTATTACAATACGTAATAAGAAAATTCGAAAATCATAGGCTCCCGGATAGCCGATCCCGGGTTTGATTCTTGGTGCGGGCCTTCGTGCGAAATGGTCTTTGCTATCGGAGCACTTTTAACAATAAACTACTGCTCGAAAATTATGTCTAAAGATGTAAAAAATGTGGACAACATGAAGGACGAACACGACAACCCAATTTTTTATTTTCCTGTTCTAAAGTGAACGAAATGACTATCATGTGCGGACTTTGTTGTCCTCGTAAGAGGTTTCATTATTTTCGACGGAGAATGCACTCACCGGCAGCGATGATGTGGAAGACGCAGGGGTGCCTCTGCCCTCCGATGCGATTGGATGCCCAGCAGAGGAGAGTGCCGTAGTCGTGCTCTGTCATCGGAGTGTACGATAAGGTGGACGTCCTGGGCGCCATGAGGCCCCTTCCGATGTGGGCGGGCGCCACGTCCACCGTCTCTGCAGAGTTATTGAAAGTCCATCGAAAGTGCACTTCTGGAGGATTGGCCTCCACCGTGCACGAGATGTTGGCCTTCTCTTGCTTCGCCACTCCGTGCACTCTCGTCTGGTTCGGCGCACACGTCGGAGAATCTGCCAAACAGATTTTCAATTATTTTTACAATCAATGTCTATTTAATAAACAATAATACAACAAATGTAACATTACAATATATTACAATGTTCATTTTAATATTGTAGCCTTATTTTGGCCATTGCAATGCATGTCTTCCAGTAACCTAACACACTGTTACATCGCATACACATCGTAGTTATACAAATATATTATTAAAATTGAAATGATTAATAGTTATAAATATGAAGAATTTAGATCAGTTGGTGTGTTATGTGAGTTTCTTGAGCTTCAGCAGTAAAGTTCTGATTAACGTGCTCGTCAAAAAGAGCTGTGCTTAACTTTTTAACATGTGAAATGTTTTTATCCTGGCATTAATTACATACGAGGGTCGGTCAGAAAGTAATGCCCCTCATTCTTTTTCAAAAACTATATACACTACAAAAATCAAATTTGCACATATGAAGGAATAACATTTTATCTGCTCAATCTATTTTACACATAATCTCCTTCAAGTTCAATTGCCTTTCTCCAGCGATTCACTAGGGCATGTATGCCATATCGGAACCAGTCCTCTCTGTGGTTATGGACCCAGGTTTTCACTTTCAACTGCCTTCTGATTCACTCATTCTCCACACCCAGCAACCAACTGTACTCCGATCGACTGCAAATTCATCGTAGACTTTGCATAAACGTTTGTGAATACAGTAAAACCTCATTAACACGAACCCGAAGGGACCGCAAATTAAGAGTTTGCGTTAAAAATTCGTGCGAACGAAAGCTTAACGAAAATTATGTTAATCTCATTTAGCCTATTTCACATAACCATATACAAAATTATACTCGTATTTATGATTAACAATAAGTTATAAACAGTGAATATAAATCATGTTTTTTATTTTAATTTTATTTAATTTTCATAAGGACTGACATTTAGGGAATACTTTGCTGCCGAAGTACAGGACGCAATATATTCAAAGAAGTCAAACAAATCGTTACAGAGAGAATAACAACACTGCCCAACCTTAATCATTAGAGATGAGTTTCGCATTTCGAACTTCTAGATTATTGAATATAATACTGACGAGTCATTCTCTTGGCGAAAAAGGTATTCAAATGAAAAAGTTCAAATTCAAAAAATTCAAATTCAACTCAGAAAAAGGTATTCAAATGAAAGAAAAACAACGAAAGAATCCTCCGGATCTCCGGTGTTTGGGGTGCCGTTGAGATTTTATTGAGCAAAAATTCTGCCACTGCTCTCCTCCTCATAACGAAGGATTCTCTAGCAGCACGTCTACGGTGAGTTAAGACAATCCTAGAGCCTAAGAATGCACATAATTATATTTATTCTATTTCTTATTCCTCGAATTATTTCTCAATGTTTCGAGGTTATTCCTCTCCCAAAACAAATTTGACTCATTAAACCGTCACTGGATACATTCTTGTATGTAATGAACATTTTACTGAGATAATTTTATCGAGGAAAGATACCCTCTCTAAACAACTAGAAAAATTGCCGGAAGTATTGGACGCGGCCACACAGCGCTCGAGCCAGTTAAGGCTTTTTGGTGGTTCCTCTTCACTCGCAAGCGAAGAAGATTCTTCATTTACTTCTTCGTCAGCAAAACAGCAAACGGCGACCTGGTCATCGACGTTAACGTAGTTTCCCAATTTTAACCCATTCTGAAACAAAAATTAAGAATAAAGTTCGGTCGGCATTGGTGACTCCAACAGCTCCTCGGCCGTGTCATTTGCGCTTTGGTCGACCCAGCGGTTTATAATGGGAAAGTTTTGTATTATAGATTATGAATTTGATGGTAAGAATTAGACTTTGCACAAGAATATGTTTTAAGGAAAATGAGGTATATCAGTAAACTCATCGAATGCCGTGAATTCCAAAGTGACCAAACGGATCGGAACGGAGTGATAAAGTTTCCACTTAGTGAAAAAGACAAAGCTAAGATGTGAAAGGTAATTATATCCCTATCGACAGTATTTCTCTGCCTGCCATCTTCTCTCTATGGAATAATCTGCTAATATAGGGTACAAAACGACCAAAAGAATGAGTATCTTCTACTTCGATGGCTCTTTTAAAAAAGGGCGTTTTCAAGTAACCAGATACTGGAAGTTAAGGCTGTGATACGTTCCACATACTTTAGCGAGAGCACTTTAAACAATTTCGAAGAGCCTTATCCGCGATGCGCTCTTATGTGGCAACTTTACTGCGAGTACGAAAAGGTTACGTTTCTAGTTCGTAGACGTTGCTTTCCCTTTGTCTGACGGTTTTCACTGTCCTTTCGAAGTGTTTGGTCCGTGACATTTTTCTTCCATGCAGATTGGGAATCATTACAGAGCCTCTTTGTTTGTGGAAACAGCTTATCAATCGGGCGTTTCTGATCTCTTTGGAATCAACATCCTCTCCTGATAAAATTTGTCACGTTTGAAACCCTGTTTCTTTTTTACGCATAAAAGTATCGATAACTGACTCACAGCATCATATACACCAGTATTTTTTTAATTAATATGCCAATTTTCATGACTCGAACTCAAAAAACCATTTTAGGCATTTTGGGAAGCTTTTTTTTCTATTCTAGTCAAATTTACCGCTTTTGTATTCGCAAAATATAACAGCTGAAGTTGATTTTCATTGAACTGCTCCATGAAAGAATGGTTTTCTAAACTACAATGTAGTACCAGGAACTTCCATGGTTTCACATTAAACCAACATAATGAGCCATCTGACTAGATATGAGCCTGTATCGTCTATTTTCGGTGTTGCACTTCACGCACACGATCATACTTTGTACGGAGTTTTACTTTGTAAGGGTGTCACATTCAATCATAAAAATCTATCCAATATTTTTCTTTCTTACCCAAAATGATAACATACTATTCCTCAATCGCTTTTATTCTACAAATCGCTTTCATTTCCCAGCAGTACACCCCAAGGAATCGCTTCTTTTTATATTCAGTGCTTTCTGATGGCAAATCATATCGATTCGGAGGGAGTCATAAGACCCAAAACTAGCGCAACAGAACATTGCCCCTACGGCCGATTCGTTCTTTTGACTTCAAACCCCATCCTTTGAAATCGCTTCTTCCGCATTGTTAGTACTAACGGTTTCATTGCCCTGATCGTTCAAATATCTAGACGAAGATACTTCATGGAAAAAGAAGAGGAAAATCGGATGATTGGAGAAACGGAATTTGATGAAATGGGACGCGAATGGGATATCTTTGGATGGAAACGGCGAGACAATTATTATAGACATAGGGAAAGACAGATATAAAAGATTTCCTCCGAAGTTTTTTTACTCAACTTTCGTCGTGATTGAAATAAATAAGCGATCAAAGAGTTTGTTTGAAATATGAATACATTTCAGGTTATGGACGGTCATCGATGGAGAGTTCATTGGTATGAATCAGTCAATCATTGCAAAGCAATAGAGAAGTCGCTATATTATCACGTTCCTATCTACAAAAGGGGAAAATGAAGCATCCATGGAGAGAGATATCCCGAGAAAACCATTACTATATGTTTGTAATTCAGAAATGAAAACTACAGATAAAATCTATTTTATTCGGAACTTTTTCGAGGAGGTCGAAAGAGGAACGATATTAAGTTTCGTCCTCAAACTAAGCTCTTCCTCAAACGAAGTACGCCTCCGATTTTTATGACACTCACCGTGTTAATGCCTTTCCTTTCCTTATTCAATTACTGTCGCGCAATTTGATGTAACTCCTTCTATATTACAAAGTTAATTTCGAGCAAAATAACTTATTTACCACAGATTTTCTATGAAACCTTTTCATCGTAAACTAAAGCTTTTTCGACATCCAAACAACTTGTTTTAACGGCGCTCTCACATCTAACCAGCGTACGTTTCTAAGCTGATTATATTAAAAAGACATATCCACGATGTAGAGTAAAGCGGGAAATCTTTACCAGCAATAATACTTACATTGATGTTTCGTAGAGCGACAATAGCGCCTTAAGTGGGTCGGGAAGCTGAGCGAAGAAATAAAGAGACAGTTGAGTAATTACGACGGAAGAAGTTGAGATGGCGATGCATTATTACGGAAAGAAGGAAGACAATTAGAGGCGGGATTTAGAGGTAATAAAGCAACCTCGTGAGGAATAGACTGCAGGAGGCAATGAAAGGGGGTGGAAAGGAGTGAAGGAAAGAGAGAGATACTCAAGGCAGAGATAAGAGAGAGACTAGAGAGCTCCGAGGAAGCTATGAAACGGCTTCGGTTTTAATCTTTTACGAAGGAGACAAGAAGAGAGGAAAGGAGCGTCCTTTTCTGCATCCGAGCTGCTCCTCTCCGAGGGGGAAATTGAAAAAAAAGAGCGCGTCAAATTCCGCGTAATTTACTCTTTGTTTGATTGGCCGCCTTCGTCTGCTCGTGACGAATGTTTGTTTGCATCGAGAGGGATCAAAAACAATTACTTCCGCCACTTTCAGGAAAATTTTCCCAGAATGCGCCGAATCGAAAACGCTTCCACCGTTAAAATAGCCCTCCGAGATTGAATATTCCGTTGAGAATCGACGATCCCGGTGTAAATTGCTCCACGAGTTTCGTCTCCGAAAATGCAACTGAAGAATATAAACTTTTCCTGCAGAAGAAAATACTGCGTAACTGCGATTACACCCCACGGAATACCGTAAGACCTTATAATAGAAAGAATTCTTAGTTTTCTAGACCACTTTTTTCTCGTTAAAGGAGTCAATAAAAAACATAGTCATATCGTGCAGGAGTAAAAGGCAACATAGACTTATGTTCGTCGGTCACATAACCCATGCATGATGGAAAATTTTGATTGGGAGGATCTTAGCCGACGTGATGAATTCTGCCTCGACGCCGGTGAAAGTATCTTTTTTTTCCTACGCTTTCAATCAACGCGAACGCGAAATGCACAAAAGACTTGGTTTGCAGCCACGCTCACGGGTGCAAAGATGTACACTAAAGACATGAAAACCTCCGCTCAAATTATCTAAGACGGTGGTGTAACTGGATGACGTACTAGAATGACAACTGGGAGATTCGGATTCGAATCCTTGTTAAGTCAAATGATTTTTTTTCATTAGGAGTTACATCCAACTGGTAAATATATGTATTTATATATAGAGATATACGCACACATACCATCTCAGATCATCTGCAAGTCATTGCAACTATATCCTGCATTCATTCATTTTCACAATATGAGAAAATTATCATGAAAACTCATTTAACTTGAGTGGAATACGAACTCGATCCCTTCTTATGCCGGATAGGCAGCTGCACGGTCAACTCATAACTTGTAATTCATTTCGTTGAGGTCGATGTTAACAGCTTTCCAAAATCTTTATTAGAGCAGCACTGTCGATATGCTGCATAGGTTACTAAATGTTATGATGTCAGACATCAATAAAATACTAATCCTTAGTTGACAAAAGAAGAGAAAGATAATTGGGAATGTTTTTCCGCAAACTCAACATAGGAAAGGCATTGGACGTGTAACATAAAGTAGTCCTCGGAAAGTCGATCACATATATTAAATCAAGAAACTTAATTTGTATAATGCCATGTAGGAACATCGTAAGGAGGTAATTGAATCCTCGCTTAAGGTTCAAATGTATTAATCTATGCTGAGAGGAAAATTTCATTTCTTGTAATCATTTTCATATTATTATAACTGACGAATTTTTGAAATCGTTTCTGAGTTAACCCATTCATTACGCTATTAATTTTGGGTGAACTTTAAGCATAACAAAGAAAAGAAAAAGTTAAAAAGATAAAACATTCGCAGAGGTGTTTCGGGCACCCCTATGGCCCCCAAAGTAAGTCTGTAGTAGCGAAGGCAATCTCGCCAGAGTGAAGCATCACACATCAATGTAGTGGAAAATAATAAGCGAAAAAATATTTAAAGCAAAACAGTAAATTACACAAACGCAAAAGCGTTCGTAAAAAGCCACATTCTTACACAAAACGTTGAGGTAAAAGGGCTCGCTCTCTCCGTCGCCCTCGCTGTTGTATCCCACACATGTGTAGTTTCCCGCACTCGTCCTGCTCACCCCTTGAAGCACTAAGCTCTGGTTACTCACTATGACACCTGCTCGGTTGTTGTGGGACAAGGGGCGACCCTGAAAAATATCGACAAAAGCGTTTTAATCGATGAACAGCTCTCCGGAATGGAGTATCCTGGAAAATAAAGAAAGTACTAACAAAGTGTTTTCATTCACGCAGAACTCGGATAGAATCAGTAGAATATAATTAACATGCATGGAATGTACACTCGTTTTCATGAAATGCTGATTAGAGGAATAGCCAAATATGCTCGTAATCTGAACTCCATAATTACAGGATAACTTAATTTATTTTCCAAAAACTTTCACTCTACATCTCAAAGTACATCCAAAACGAACAGAAAATAACTAAGAAAAGCTAAGTTAATGCACCACTAAAAAACTCAAACACGACAAACAATTAACTTCAAGTCAAGCACGACACGACACGAACTGAAGCATCTCAATCAATTCTATAATGTAAACTTGTATTAAAATAAATAATCCGATTCTATTAAACATCATATACAATAGATATCTTTTATATTTATTCATCATAAAAAATAAAACGAGAAATATGAACAAAATCTCTTAAAAAGATCTTTATAAAATTTATCGAAAATCATGCAATATCTTTCTTCGTCAATATCAAGTCTCATATCAATATCATCCTTTGTACACCTAATTGTTGGCAAAAATCTCCCAAATTTTTCAGAAATTATTTCTTTTCTCACCCCTACACTGATAAGTAGGTTTTATGGCACTTGTTTTGATTTCGTACGAACATATATTTTTTTATAGCATTCGCTAGAATTTTGTACTTTAAGCTCTGAAATTTACGAGAGTAATAACAACGAGATAATTTTAGTATTTGTTTTCAATCGAATAGCTTGATATCGAACCGTTAGAGCGATGCTTTGCGAAATTCAACGTCACTCGTTTCTACGAAGCAGTAACACCAAGTATAGAAACCAACGAGTTAAAGAAGTTTGAGAACGCAAACATTTTAGATCCATCCACAGTTTTCCTCAACACATCGGTCTGCCTTAGGAGAGAATTCTACTCAGTTCCTTCATACCGCACTTTGCTCTACATCATCTTAAAGCTGAAGTAATTCACTTCTTGCTCGTTTCTGCATTCCGGATGAAGGAATGTAGACTCATTCCAGAAAAAATAGTACACTCTTTTCTGGAAAATTCTGAGTATATACTCGGACTTAAGTAGTAAATCCTTCCCGGCAAGCCATGTATAATGTCCACTCATCATCGCCGGTGAATCACCTTATTAAGATATAATTATGCCTGCTTATGACGTCAAATGTTTCCCGAAAGGTTTCAGGAAATTTAGCCACGACGGTAGCGCCTCACAGTGACCGAGAGATTAACTTTGCCTTATCTCCTGGAATATTTGCCTTCCTCAGACCCGAGCATATTTCGGCAGCGCAAATGACCCAATTTCGCTAAAATTGGCCTAAAGCGAGGAGAAGAGGCACAACGGCCAGTCTGGAGGACAACAAAAGAGGACAGCTGTGCACTTCTCTGATGGACCGCTTTTTAAAATCATCGGCTCCAAAGGAAAAAGTCACAGCGGTTCGCTTAAACGGAATTTGGGAGACGGAAAAAGAGGTGAGCGGATTAAGTGATCTCCTCAAGAAGCTGTAACAACGTGCATTTAGAACCCTATCGGTATCACTGCCTCGCGAGTATATGACTTTATTACCTGCATGCGATTTTGGTCTGTATGAAATGGCCATTAATTGCCACCCGTGCAGTCGTTTAATGGTTTGTACTTAAAATAATTATTCAGTCACTTGAATCACAATTAAAACTTAAGAAACTAAATTTCGGAATATTATCAAATTTTAATCGTGTATGGCCAGTATAGTATGGGGATGTATTTCCGCACATTTTCACGCTCAGTGATAAAAATATCTGTATTGTGAAAATTATTGAAACTTACATTAAAAAAAATCTTTTTAATATAGGCAAAAGCACAATTTAAGAAGATCTTTAAGAAGTGATGAGATGCGCAACACCGTGTGTTTCTGGCTCTCAGCGAACGCGATTCAAAGGGATTGCAGTGAGAACGAAGTATTGGGTGGTATTGGTATTACGGGTGGGATGAGCTGCATGAGTACAAATCGACGATTAGGGAGTTTTCACACCTTCTGCCGTACGGCGGCTCTCGAGTAAATGTTAATGAACACAGAGATCTGATTATTCAATGCAAAGCAGAGCATCATTTACACGCATACTGTCGCTTTATATACCGAGGAAATCTTTTCTAAAAACTTTGTGTCTGTCGCTGTAGCAACTCGCCTGGAGCTGCCACCTTCATCTCCTCATATGATTGCAATTAGTGATCGACATTACAGTATTAAGTACCGACATTATAGGCCGTCCTCTTATCCAATACTTTTCCTTCCATTATGTATTTAACGAAGTCGCTATGTCTCTTAACATGGCCGATGAATTTTATTTTTCTGGAGTGTATGGTTTGAAGGAGCATTCTCCTTTCATTAACCTCCCCCAAGAACTTATTCGTTCGTTTGTCTTATGTGCCTATTTTGTGATTCCTCTTTCTCCAGAATCACATTTCTGCTGCAAGTAGCCTATCTTTTTCCTGTTTATCCATGCTTAACAACCATATGCAAGCGCACTCTACACACAGGTTTTTACAAACCTTTTTCTCGTTCCGAGTGTGAGGTGTTTATCGACTTATTCGAACGCAGGTTGGGAATCCTTGAAAGAAAGGAGATTAGGTTGTGATTACGCATTTACTGCGTAGAATCGTATTATGCGACCCCCTTCTGCTACTTCGGCGGATCCGACAGTAGGCGTAAAATAAGAGAAATAGATGCGAGGACAAGTAGTTTTAGATATGTGTCAACAATAAGCTAAGAAGGTAACTCGCACGCTTGGTGTTTACACCCTCTGCCACACGCCGAAAGGCGCCTCGCAGGGTATTTATGTAGATTTAGATGTAACAGGTTACGCTCTCTGTGAAACGCGTATGGCTAAGGCTAATCTTTTTTAATTTTCTTTTATATTCATTTGTAATTATACAGCCCAAGTAGCGGAATTTGCTCTATTGTAGAGTATTTTTTAAAATATTTGTTTTTATATTGCTGTTAATCTTATCTATCGCCATCGACATGGTCTTTTAGGTGTTGAAATTTAAGTTTCTTCAGTTCCCTTTCAAGAGTAGACGTGTGTAGGCAATAGTACGAGCTACTACACACAACGAATATGTGTTGTAGGAACAAAGCGATCACGGATTAGATGAGTGGGTGTTGGACAGAGGTAGGGGGAGGAAGAGCACCATTCGACCCCCCCATTTGACCTCCGCCATATTCAATAGTCCTGAATGGACTCCGTAGGCCCTAAGAGGTGAGCGATGGGACTGATTCCCCTTCCATATTTCCAGCGACACTCCTAGAATATCAAACGTGCTCCACGTCCCTCCATAAAACATCGGACCAAGAGCGCGGTCAATTTTGAGTGACGGAGGCCGGCTAATGCAGCCGACGATTTCCGTAGCGGGGTTTTGGTTTGGCAGGTTGCGGATTAGGGACGCCCTCCTCCTTTAACTCCCTTATTACTCGCATCGCTTCGCCTTTCTCCCATAATTCTGTGCGCCGTGCGTTGAATTAAGCCGAGGGACGGATAAAATCGGACGCTCGGCCATTGCGTACTGCAATTACCTTTGCTTTTTTGGAAAGTAAGGGCCTGTGGCGCGTTAAGACGCTTCTCCCCTTGGGAAATTTAGATCTACCGGCGCGCAGCACGACTGTCTTTTGTTTGCGAATTACCAGTGAGTGCGCGCATGGATTCGTCCTCCAAAATAGCTCCATAAATGTATATGAAATTGCTGGACAGGAATGAAAAAGGTTAATTCAGTTACATGATAATAATTTCGAACACTGCTCTCAAAATATTTCACGAACTGCATCCATTGAACTTTGTTTAATTCAAACAGATTATATTAGAGCAGTCGTATTACAGACGAACTTCTAATAAACGAATATTCTGATAAAGAATCTAAAAAATTCTAAACCGATAGAATGAAATAATATGCTGGTAGAGATCTAATACTGTATAACAGGATTGGAGAAACATTTTCCGAGGCCAATGCAATATCATTCAGGCGCTTGTGAAATCATTAGACCGCTTGCTAAATGCTGATTATGTACCTTCTGATGACAGGCCAATGCCATTAAAAGCTACAAACATCGAATATCACTGCTACAATATCATTGCTTGTGGAAAATATTCTCTCGTTGTCAACCTCAAGCACAAGTCAAACTCATATAAAAACCAGAGAAGATTTCCTACAGATTATTTGCTAGGAAAAGGTATTTCATTATTGTTGGTACTTACAATTAGATTGATGGCAAACAACTTTTTGATTGAGATTGAAAAAGCGCACTCTCATCAAACTACGGATTCCTTTATGTACTATCTGGGTCTAATAGAATTTCTTCCATTTTCAAAGAGGCACCTAAACACATCCCTAAATCGACAGTTAGTCATATTAGTAGCTTATTGCTACAAGATTGATCAATTCCTGTTGATTTGAAATAAACATTTAAAAAATTCAACTTTTTCTCTCACTCTAAAATAACGTTTTCAACAGGTTTAGGAAAATCATAATTGCTCTCGGAACATTCTACTTTTTAAGGCGAGACAGAAGCTATGGAATATTTCTCACACATATATGAATATGGGTGAGATAAACTTGATTTCCTCATTTTTTAATCTGCATTAAATTGATGATTTTTATAAAATGAATACCTTGAAGTCAAACAAATTCATGTAATAAACATATTCACGACGCGGTATTTGGACAGCTTTTTCCATTCATACAAATATTAGTGTAGTAACGAAAAAAGAGAAACTGCTACCTTTACTTCTAAATTAAAATTAGGCTTTAATCTGATCGAAAAAACAATGCAATTGGGTCGATCTTGATTGTAGATCCAAATCCGAATTGTAATTTTATACTTCCGCTCTTTACTTTCCTCGTACAAAAGCTGACCGTAGGTCTTTTGCAATTATCAAATACCCTGATGGTAGTCCAAGTTCATTAAGAACGATTATTAATGCATTTTTAAAAATCTTAGTGCTAAAAGAGATATAATTCTACCTTTTCGTCTTACAAAGTGGACTAGTTACAATACTTTGTAAACATTTATAGTAGATTAAGATGATATTTTTGTATCTTCGAATCGTATAAATTGGGAGACATTTCAATTTTTGCATAAGATAAAATAAGTGCGAGATAAGATTTAAAAAAAGCTACACAGTAACAGAATTTTGCTGCGTACTAAAATAAAAATGATTATAGCTGCCAGAACGTGAAGCATAAATCATTATTCAGTATGATGAGTAGCACGAGCATTCCACGGAAGAAGGTGGTATTAACTGAAGCGTATAAGTGGAATCCGCTCCTAAAAATTACTATACGATAAGAGGATTAGATTTAAAGGGCAAAGTGAGAGATTTAAAAGTCGTGAACCACAGAAGTATACGAATTAAGCAGTTCCTCAGTCTAGCAAGAGCCGCTAGTCAGAGCCACTTGCGCAGATAATAGGAACTGAATGTTGGTCAAGCGAAGATATTCATCAAGCGAGAAATTTGCTCAGGATAATGCGAAAGGAACCACGTTAGACAAAACTGCGAGCATTACATAGGAAGCAAAGAGTAATTCACTCGCGTCTGAGGACACTCAAAGCTTATGGAGCAAAGCTAGAGTTCGAACGGCAAAAGTGTAGGGAAGTACGAAAGCTAGTTAAGGAAGAAGCACAAAAAGAATTTCAGGAATATCGATCTAGAAACTTGTTGGAATCACTAGGTGGCGATCAGGAAGAATTTTGGTCGTATCTTCGTGAGACTCGAGTAGGTCAGTCTTCTGAACCCAGCCTGATAAGCGATGAGGGAATTACCGCCGAGAAATCGATAGAAAAAGAGAATGTACGTCATCAGCACTTTCAGAAACGCTTCACTTTAGACAATGTTCAATTAAATGATTTTACTACACGCATTCATTCGGAGATGAGCTCCATTGGGATCTCAGTCGATGAAATTGGGGAGTTATTGCGACAGATCGATAGAAAAAAGGGCGATTGCTCCATTGTCATAAAAACTGAAGCTAATGAGCCAGTTTCCCCTTTTCTCGTCCTCTCTCAGAAACCATTAGATGAAGTCCCACTGTCGAGGTAAAAAGCAAACGTCATTCCAGTTCCTAAGAAAGGGCTTTCCAGATGACTATACCAACTTCAATCACTCCGATATTTTTAAAAAATAATGGAGCATATTATAGCGAAATAAGTGACGAGCTTTCTTGCTGGAAAGCCAAAAATTAGTGAGAGCCAGCACGGGTTACGTGAGGGCAGGTCATGCGAGATCCAGTTAGCCCTTTTTATGAATGGCATAACTAAGGCAGCAGATAAGAATGTTAGAACAGACTCAGTATTTCTAGATTTCAAGAAAGCATTTGACAGACTGTCCCATATAAAGTTAATTCATAAGCTACGCTATAGTCAAAAACGTGGACGGATGGATAAAATCTTTTCTAGGATCTAAGCGGGTTGCGTTCAACGGAATGTCACGCGATGAAGTATACGTTACATCAGATGTTCCCTAGGAATGGGTTCTAGGGTCTAGGACCGATTTTATGTCTAATGTACATCTTGTTATCTTTTTTTAATTTACATTAACAACCTGGGGGATAATGTAACGAGCAAGATTGAATTATGTACCGAAGGTCCTCTTATATACATATAAATTGTATCAGAAGATGATAGCAGCATCCTAAAAACCGACCTAAGCCTTAGACCTAAGGCACAGAGATTGGCAGCTTGATTTGAATGAATAGAAATATAAAAAACGTAGTCAGGACTGGTCGTTATGTCCGCAGAGAATCAGAGATGTTAACAGGGAAGATTAGTTTATAATCAATCGTTTCTGGCCGTAATTCGTGGAACGACATAATGAAATAATGAAAGAAAACTTTTTAATTTCCTGATGATGGCTCTGTGCTGAAACCGGTCGTTCAGTTATATTCCTGTGGAAATTACAAAGTTTTCTTTCATTATTTCAAGGGAAGATTAGGTAAAGTGTTAACACTCCCTGCCATATACCACCGGCGACTCGCGGGGTATAAATCTAAAATCTGAAGTTAAAATCGTCCTCGATTAAGGATTTCCTCTTTTTCTTCACCCAAAATTTCTTTCTCGGTTAAGACGTCGTCATTCTTTTGTATGCTCAGCTAAAAAATTGTAAGGAAGTGAGCACTAATTTTATTTGTATATTTCTGATGGCTCAATGGCTGGAGGATTCGCTCGGAAAGCGGAAGAAACGCTTTCCAGTCCGTTCATGCTTTTTAATATCCGAGGGAAGCAGCATGAATTGTAAGAGCATTTTTTAAGACTAAAATTCGACAAAAAAGTCGTCATTATTAATTGCACTCACATTGTGTCTCCATTCGACCTTGTAGACGGCAGGAACGGCTGATATTTTGCAGTCGAAGTAGACGTCTGATCCCTCACGGATGTCGTCTGGATTCAATGATTTTCCAAGGATGAGGACCGCTTCCGGAATGTCTGCAGAAAAAGAAGAACACGTGAGACATGACGTTTCTAACATCCATATGAACGAAATCTCATCTTCGAAATATAGAATATTCAGTCGGAAATTAAAACAATGTTCCCAAGGTCGAGTGAACAGACTGTCAAAGCTCTATTTTGCTTTAAGTTACCCGAAAATTATGAAAAAATGAAAAGGGAAAAAGTATTTAGAATATTTATGATTATGAAATATGGACTGGACTTTTATTAATGATTACATGATTAAGCTTGTTATAGGTTAAATGATAGCCTGTGACATGCCGTCTAATTACTTTAAGACTTAAAGTAGAAATTATTCACTTCTCATGTGCCAATAATTTCGTTGAAATTCATTCTCAAAGAATTTTTTATTGAAAAACAATATATTAAGGATATTCATTCATTTCAACAACTATTGTTGATATATTTAACGTTCGAAACGTTGTACACAGCAAGAAATCTTCGATTCGAAGCCCTAAGTCATTAAAGATAAAGACATTCTTAATTCTATTTCAATTCGTGAATTCGAACGTGATGCCGTACAACCGTGATTTCGTTCTAACGAGTTGTCGGACAAGTGAGTGAGTTGGGGAAGTGCGAAAATTCTACTTAAGTATTCGTTTTAGTTGGATTGACGGACTCCAACTATTATGGATATGTCATGGTTTGAGGAATTCCCGTACTGAGCATAATGGATTTCAGTGAATCATACGCATTCCATATTGTAAACGGTGATGCATGCACATTACATATTGTCATCAATAATTTACCAATAGTTATTTGTAGTGTGGTAACTAATATTTTCCATTGGAATCGTAGCGCACAGAATCCACCAAAGAAACTGTTCTCTTCTCGTATGTTTTCTCCTCTGAAGTTATTTAACCGTAATTATTCATTTTTATGGAGTAGGTACATTTTTGTATTGCAACATCAAGAAACCTTCCACGAAGAATTATTGGTGCTATTTTCCCGATGAGGATGTTCTAGGCGAATAATGGTGAATAACAAGTCCTGCTACTAGCTAAAAATATTAACTCCTATTTACATGTAATCTTTTCAACTGCGTTCTTTATTATGCTTAGCGAACTAAACTAGCAGGAGACAAGAATATTATTATTATCTAAATAAATGTAAACTTTAAATTTGGAACTTGGAATGTAAATTCCTTATAAACAATTAATTTGCACAAAGAAGAAACCTGGTGATGTAGTGTAGGCTCGTATTCACTCATATTTTTCACACGAACATAAATTTCGTGAAATTCGGCATTACGCATAAAAAGGCTGAAAAATAATGTACTTTTGTGGTGGCTATCAGCAGTTGTTCGCCGTCTTAATTCGACCGCCGCCATGGCTGGGAAGGGAGGATTAAATTTAAGATCGAAATAAAAAGGGTAAACCCTCTCACGGGAGTAATACAACCACAAATACGCACCCGTAGCCGAATAATTGAGCAATTAAGGGGAAAATGCGAGGCTAAAAGAACCGTATCCATTCCTGCGCTCTTTTGTGACTTTTCTTAGAGGCTAGAGAGATGCAAATTGAGGCTAAAGTATGCGCCCTGTAAGGTTACCATTATTATTACTAGTAAACGACCCGCCAAGCATTTATTATATTATTTATAAAATGTCATTCGTTCCAACCCTTAACTCTATATGAACTTATGATCTCCGTGTATTTATATGGGATAATGCAAGAGCTCGAATTCAACAGTCACCGTGATCGACAAGGGGGAGGGTTATTAATCACCGCAAAATTTTACAAATTTACCACGTATTTTATCAAAATTCTCGTACTTTCGAATCTACATCAATATATCACGACTAAAATAAGAATTTATAATCATTTCCCTTTCTTTTGACATTTATCTTGATTTTGTTGGACCATTATATTTATTTAATTTGTGAAAATAAACACAGTCTGCAAGGCATGAAAACGAACTTATGCATAATACGTATTAATTTCTTATGGACACGTATTATGTCCTCCTGGGTTCGAACCCGAGCCTCCTGATTGATGTGGATGGTTTTCGTGGGTCTTTCAATCCGTAGAAACATAATGCAGCTTGCTTCACATCTCTACAAGTAGCCGTTTCTGAGATAAGTAGGGGGACGGACAGACATTTTACTTTTTATATATACTAGCTGATCCCGCGCAAATATTTGCGCGCATCGTATACTTAATGTCTACAAAAACGATTATTTAAAATTTCAATAAAAGTATCTTCATAAAAACAAAATATTTCATCATGTCTGGTTAGAAATATTTTAAATAATTAAACAATGAATTTAATTTTATCTTTTCCCATCATTATCCAGAATTTTCAATTTCGTGGCTATGTCAATCTTTATTTCATTACGGTATTTTAAAACAAAAATCAAGCACTCTTAACTCCACGGTTGTGCAGAAAATGACTTAATGTCCATAATGTGGTTCGTCGGAGAAATTAAACCAACCCTCCAGTTTTTGCATATTTATCTAAATGTATTTCCATTTTTGTGGTGTCCATGAAGTATCCATGAAGTACGAAGTTCTTCATTTAAATGATCGGTCAAATATCATAGGTAGTGAAAACCACTGAATGTTTTAAGCAACATCATTTACATACATTTATCAAATGAAAACATTTGGAAGTAGTTTTAATTTAAAGTTATGAGCTTAACTCACATTTATTTATGTCCCACTTGGTAATTAAAACAAAATTAACAGTTCTGAGAATTATTCTTCTGATTTTTTTTGAAAAACAAAACCGCTTTACCTCTTCTGTCAGATATGAGATCAACACGGTTCGCTGGCATTTGATTACTTTCCGATCAATACCTCTGAGAAAGGAAATACCGAAATTAGGAATGGGTTAGGTTCTTATTCAGTGATTCATTTCCGCCAACCGCGAAATTGATGACGAAGCAAACTTATCTAATGTACCATTAAATTCAAATGATATTATTGAAAACGTTCTCAACATACCAGTGCTAAGAGAATCTCTTAATATAACTGATGCAATTTCAAGTAACACTCTAATACCAATCCCTTTTCCTTCACGTCATCATTCATGAGAATTTACGTTGGCATAAACAAAACTAGTTTTAACAAGTGTGAAAAATAGCGACACGACTGGGACTCGAACCCAAGAGGCTTAAACAAAAAAGAAACGATATTATTAGAAATTCATTTATCTATAAATATTCATTTTTTGTTGCTTTAATTCAGTCAAAAATATTAATAATAATAAAGAACAGCTATGATTAGATGAAATATACATTAAATAATTCAGCCAGATAATATTTAAACATTATTTATTTGAACCCCGAACGTTAATGCATCCATTGGATTAGTCAGGCCTAAAGCTAGTGCTGCCACCTAGGCGTCAGCTATTGCAAACCCGTGCACCACTCCAAAAAGTAATTTCCCGTTTATTTCATCAAAATTCTCGCAATCTCGAATCGAATAGTTTCGGCTAGGCTTGAAAATTGGCAAAAACATAATGCAGTTTGTTTCATTACTCTACATCAAGCTGTTTCTGGGATATTGAGGGAGACGTACGGACGGACACATGGAAATATACATACATACTTACATATAAAAAACATATATATCAAAACATATAGCATAGAATGCAAATAATAAGTTGTATTAATAAAAGAAGAATAATGGAGGTGTTAAAGATGGTTTGGGACAGAAGGATTTTAATTTATGTTATTAAGCGTGGACAGAGGAAATTGGTAGGCCAGATATTGAGAGGAGAAGGAATGAAAGAAATTGAAGTTATGATGCAGGGGAAATCTAACGCAGAATCAATGAACGAAAGAAGGGTCTTGAGGCATATGTCCCTACAAGACGGTAGAACACTAACAACGCATATGCTCACTGTGTCCATATATACAATCAAAATAGACAGCCATACATTCCTCATTACGTAAACGTGCCGAGACGTAAGATATTCAACACATGACGAAAAATGAGTCATCGTGAAGTAAGAAATCTTCTTCCATGATATAGAACCACGTAAACCCAAGTGAAGCTGCAACAGTAAGAAGAGAGGACTAATTGAAGGGCGGCGCATAAATAAAATCGGAACATCGCAACGAAGAGGTGAGAAGCGTCGGATGGAACGGAAGCCATCGAGAAGATGAAAATTTAATATCGGTTGGGGCGTCGCAGAGCTCATTTCACTCACCATTTCCTTCTTCAGTGAGGCGTCGAAGGGTCTCCTCTGTACCACGGACAACTTTGGAGTTTTCCCAGAGCCACAGTGTGTGTCGATATCCCAGCAAATGTGTTTTTTTTATCTCTCTTTTGCTGCAGGAGATCGCATTTTTACAACGGCCTTACTCTCGTTCCTTCAATAAGCCAAACTGAAAATGTTACCTTCGAAGTGTTAGTTCTGGATTGGGATGTCTCGCGGGTCTTATGCTAGGCTAAGTGGCACTATGCTATAGTGCGCTCCGTGAGACATACACTTATGAGTTGGAAAGTAACATAATAGCTCTTTAACGAACTCCACGTATTCGTTAGAAAAAGTCATTTTCCCTTCTTTATGAAATTAAATGCGACACTGGTAAGGATAAAAAATTATTGGCATGTCGTAGTAAAATTTGTTGGGAGATGAAACGAAAAACAAAACTTATACTTCCTATAACAAAAAATGATAATACCTCAACTGTGATATAGATAAGCTATAAGAATACAATGTTCGACCGGTTAATCTTCCAGTACTGTTCAATTTATAATCTCTCTCCCCTGTTTCTGGCAGATATTAAACAAGAACTGCTAATTTTCTGTTCTTGAAAGTGTATTATTGTTATCTTTTTTGAGTCTCAAATGCAATTATATTAAAATTTAAAACTTCCTTTAACACCAATTGAAATTTTAAATGCTAAACCTGCAAATAAGCGCAATTGCACGAATCTAACAATACTCTAAAGGTACGAGGTATCAACGCCGTCCTTAAATGATCGAAATAGTTTTCCTCGCCGTGGAAATGAGTGTGAGAAATTGAAAATAGAAACCATTTTATGAATGTAAAATGAGAAGTATAGATTGAAGTTAAGTTTGTTGCTTTATTTCTCCACAAATTTACGCAAAACACACAAAATGTCAAACTCCTACCAACTTCCACTAAGTAACGATCATGTCCATAATACTATTCGATGTTCGGTATCCACGAGATTTAGAACAAATCAAACGAATTTTAAATGCGGCAGACAGGTCGGTCAGACAGTAATGCCCCACATTTTTTCTTTAAAAACTCTTTATTCTTCAAAAATGAAATTACACAGGCGAAAGAATAATTGTTCATGATGTTAGTGAGTATTCCCTACCGTTCCTTTCTCTACGCACAGAAATTCAATCACAGCGCGTTGTCTGTAATGTTTATCACGGTCAGACTCCATTTTGAAAGCTCCCTTCAGTTGTGATATCTGCAGCAGAAATTTGAAACTATGCACATTCATGCGGGAAACGTTAAATAACCGAACCTACAATTTCGAATTACTAGCATTGGTTTTGGCCGGAAAGAAATGTGGACATTACTTTTTCACTAACTCTCGTATATCGACTACAAATGAAATTACCGCGCTACTCCGAAATCGGTTTCTCTATAATCTTTTCATAATTAAGGAAATCATAATAGACACATCATTAGCATGACAGCACAAGGCCAGATAATAGTAAGAATCACTGGAATTGTGGTCACTTTCTTAGATATTTTGCTCCGAGTTATCTCCTCTTGTGCTAATGAGTCCATCTTCTTTCCCTTTATTACGGAGCAATTGGTGACAAGAACAGCGTTGAAATTGCAAATGTGAAACATTATTTAGGGGAAAATAAGCGTGAAAGCTAATCGGCCCCTTTAGAGTTGATTCGATTTATTTAGAAATGGGTGAAAAGGAAACTATAAACGAGTGATCGAATGTTCCGTTTGGTTTGATATGTAAACCGTATGGATTCTAATTAAAGAAGCTTTCCAGATGTTTCTTACGGTCATAAAATGCTAATTCAGGAAGGTCCTATCCCCAGGAAACTTCTCCGTTAAAAACACGATTCATCAAAATTAAAAATATTCAATTATTCGCAATTTCAAATATTCGCAATTCTTTCCTTTCGAAGAAATTTACTACAGACCATTACTTTACATTAAGATCTATTTTCCATTTTTCGCAACATCTTTCAATATGAACTTTCAATTGAACTATTTCCCAGTAATAATAAGGGTTATAATCCTTTGAAAATTCGAAATTATTTAAAACTATAATTTCCCGATTCCAGTATGCTATTCTTACAAAAAAAGTCATCGAAAGGAAGTAAATCTTAGTTTCCCCGAAAAATATTAAACACTTTAATAAGTAAATCAATGCGAGTAGAGTCCAAATGGAGCAACAGAACGGATCTTTAATTTCCAATGAAATCGCTGATTAGAAAAAGCTCTTGAAAGCACGAAATCATACCTCCCGTTAAAGATGATGGAAGAGTCTCATCCTCCAAAGATCATCCACCTCGATGAATTATCTAAATTAACCGACTCGAATCGTGAAAAAACCGACGCCGGGAAATAATTTCATTCGGCCGAAATGGGATCTGAAATATATTTCCGAGCTGGCAATGAACGATTCCAGCGGAGGGGGAAAAATATCCCCGGAATCCAGCGGAGTGTTTAATGGAGCGTGTAAAGATCATTTTATTATTCCTCCCACCAGATTCTGATCGGAGATATTCGCGGATGCACTCGATCGCAGAGCTACACGCGAGGAATTCTGGAAGCTCAGCTTTACGATTTTCATCTGAATCCGTATGCGATTGGAGGTAATATAGGAGTCGGAAGATGGACGGAGGAGGTGAGATAAAAGCGGGGTTGGAAGGAAAATCGAAGATAAAGCGAAGGATTGAGGGTAAGGGCAATAACTTCGCTGATAAAGGGAAATATTTTCGAAGAGATTTTGGGAGAGAATATTGGAATTGGCATTGGAGGATGTAAAAGAACGGATAATCATATTGAGTCGAATCTGTCTGAAGAAAGGTTTCAGAGATTAAAGTGAAGCAAAACCACAGCGCTTAGGTGAAAATCTGCGTGTAAATAATGCAAAGGGATGGATTGGAATTTCCTGCTGAAAAACCAGTCCCGTTCTAATTGTATATCGAGGAGGATCAATTTGGGAGTAGGGAAAATGGAGTAACGATTCATTCTGAGAAAAGTACAGTAAAATATCCAAATTTCTTCAAGGTTATTTCATCAGAATATTTCAATAAAAGAGGCTTGTAATATCTTTTCATGTTCTATATATTTTAACTATTAAACACCTTCATCAAGCATGAATGGGGGTGTTTACTATTCAAAAATATATATTTTATTGTATACATCCGGTCCTCCTGAGCCAAAGAAGCCAATTGTGAGTTAATTATAATTGACAATTCAACATTTGTGACCGGTAGATAGTTTAATTAATACTGGATTTATTTCTAATACATTTTCCTAGAGTTAAATGAATGCAGAACTATTTCATCAAATTACCACTCAACATTCATAAATCTTTTGTTTTTATAACTATTAGCGATAAAATTAGAAAGGAAAAAAATACTATCACCATTTAACCGTTAATTCTCCTTTTAAATTCCAATCGCATTTTTGTAGGATAACAATTTCAGCTAAGCAGCGGTAATCGGGTTTCTTAAACGCCCCCATCAAGCGCAATGAAGTTATCGTAACTGCATATACAATCTGTTCATATCAGGATTTTTTATAAATACTAATCACGAAATAATAGAATATTAGCAGAATTCCGAAAAATCGGAAAATGAACGACCTCACTTGGAAAAACATTTAATCTTGTAAAACCCCAGTAATGTGCTCATAAAAAGGAGCGTATCGTGTTACATGGAAATGAAACTTGAGCTCCTTAAAATAAGAATGAAATTGACGAGACTCATTTCCATGATAAAAGGAATTATTTTACAAGACTGTACAACTTGGAGCTTAGGCCGAGAGGGAAGGAAGCACTACCCATTGGAGCTTACAAACTAGATTAAGTACCAATTATTATGTATGTGACCGTTCTGAAGTACTAATTTTGGGTTGAGCAAGAATTTCGCCGTTGGGGAAAAAGTAATTCCTCTCGATGAGACGGACTTTTGGACGGTTAATGTACTCTGCGAAGGCGGGGGAAGTCCTCAGATATGAATGCTTGATAAGAGTAGCTCATTTGACGAAGGCCATCTGTATTAAGATTAGACGGCGTTCAAGATGGGACCTGACAACGATCCATTCAGGCCAGTGATGGGGGAGTTGAAACAAATGGTTATTACAAATACTCTCATAAAGGAAATTTTATATATATATGCACATATTTAAGTTGCCTGAAGTTAAGAAATGGAATGGAGTTCTGAGTTGGATACAATCACCTCTCGACTGATTTTAGGAAATAATGGCGATAGAGAAGTGAACTTAATAAGATGAGAGCCTTTCACTGTCAACATCGCTTTGGGTATCCAGGAAATAATAATGCACTACCACTAAAATAAAAGTAAAATGGCGATTACTACTGTATATTTTTCCGCCGTTGTTGAGGAGAACAATCAATATTCTCCATTGGTTCAAGAAGAAGTTACATTCTTATTTGTAAGTTCTCACCTGTTAAACTTACTCTCACAACCTTTTCTTCTTGAGACTATTTTGAAAAGTAAATTACACTGAAAAATCACAACCCAATAATGCAATATTGTACTCTAAAATTTTTACTTTTAAGAAATTCGCCGGGCATTCAGAATATTGATTTTAACTGAAATTTGTACATTGTGCATATATATTTCGTTTCTCTAAAGCCTAGGACTTTCCGATAAGCTTATTAAGATAGATTCTTAGGTAAAAAATTCCAATGGCAAAGAGACAGGAAACGCTACACCGGAGTGAGAAAGAGATCAGAATTGACGGAAATCATAGATAAGGTGAGATCACTGAAATGGATGTGGGCAGCCACGTTGTGAGGAGAAACGGACACCGATGTACATCAGAAGTCCAGAAATGGACACCAAGAGATAAAAAGAGACCAAGAAGAGGACCAAAGGATCGATGGAACAGAGACATCATCAAATGCATAGGGGTAATATGGCAACGAGAAGCTGAGAATAGAGGGAATTGGAAAACAGCGAGATTGAACCGAAAGTATTAGAGCGATACATAACGGCAACATGCGTCTATTCTGTACCTAAAGACAAAAATCCTCCTTTGCATTCTCCAAGATATAATGTCAGGAATGTAATGCTTTAGCATCGAATTAAAATTAACATGCACTAAGGTAGTGAAAATGGGTCGAAATACGTATACTTCAGAAATCCTCTCCTACTATTTAATGTCAAATAACGAATCAGTTATAGTGGTTAAATTCGTAGCAAGTTTGAGTTGAAAGATAAAAATTTTATTTTGAAACGCTCAGGCAGTCGTAACGCTATCATAGTAATGTAAAAATAAATTATTTTATTTCTTAAGTTCTCTTTGTAGCCTTGGCTACGAAGAATTTTGGTTTTAAAGACGTACGTAAATTTATTTCAACTCAAACTCCCTTTTTCGGAGATGTATAGCACGACCTTTTATAAAAGTTGCACCGAACGAGTCTTCAGTGGATTTCTAAAGGAGATCTTCGAACATAAATCGAAGCCGTGTCGATATCTTCGACAGGGTTTCTCTTCCTTCTCGTACCAACCGGCGGCTGTCATCTCGGCTTTGCAGAACAACTCCTCCCTTCCAAAGATTAGCGAGGCTATTGTGCCTTTGGCGAAGCATTAGTTTCTCACCGCACAGCTCCATTGCTTAATATTCTCAGGACTTTCCTTCCCAAATCTCCCCCAACACACCCAGTGCACTCCGCTACACCCATTACATATCAATCGACTCCGTCCCTCCAATTGGATTCGGTCCCACAACTCTTTATTTATTCAGTCTTGATTTCCTCCCTTCTCTTCAGCTCCGGACCAAAGTTCCCTTCGGGAATTCTTTCCTTTCCCCTATTTCACATAGGGTTTCTAACATAAATTTTAAGACGTTCCCAACAGTCCAAATAATACACGGGCGAGAGAAAATAAATTTCTATTTCATAATCCGACGAGTGAAGCGAATATAGAGTTACAGTTTGAAGCATTTTCACTAAATCACCGTTTAAATTTGCTGAATAAAATGTCATATTTAATTTCTATTTGAGCTTGGAGAAGGTAGTGCATTCACTTAAGTTATTTCTATGTCCATTTCAGAGAAATCAATCAGGAAAACAGAAGGGAAGACAGACAAAAGTTGCTAGATGACAAAAAGGGTGGGGTAAGTTACCAGGAAACAAAAGAAAGGGCATTGAGTAGGAAATATTAGGGCACATGAACCTACCGAAAGGTAGAACACTTATGTATTTAATGAGGTTTAGAGAGAAAAGTGTTGCGTCATCATCAGAGAACGCATTACTCAGTTCGTAAAGTTAGTGTATGAGAAGCTAAGATATATCTGCACCGTTAAAAATTGCCTTTTAAGTTAATGGCACACATATATACTTAATGCTCACTTTCGCAAATTTAAGTCCTCCTTACGCTCGAATCTTGCTCGCTGTAGTTGCTAAATATTACCGTAAGTGCATCACATTTAAGTACCAGTAAATTATGAATAATTGCTATTCAAAGTGTTACCCGACTTGATTTTGCATCACATCAGTGATAATACAGATGCAATGAGAAGCAAATAAAACGCTGCTTGACGATATAATGTTATTGAGTCAACTGTTCAAAATCAGTTGTATTCGCTGGTCATTGAATCAATAGTATGAGAATTTTTGTAGACTGAGGAGAGTGAGAATTATTTAATCTTGCAAACTGTGACATAAACATTTGAAACGCAACTAAGTTCGACAATGAAATATCAGAATGAACATTCCTCCTCAGAGACTAGGCCGAGGGGCTAACTGCTGCACTCGCAGCTGCCCTCAATTCCTTATCTCACGTAATGCGGCGAATTTGTATTAAATTGACCGGAAACCGAGCAAACACATTTCCTCCATGGTAATGAGGCGGGATTGTTCTCTTATTTATTGAAATCCTTCCTATTGGACGCCTCTCTGACGCAAAGATGGCGTCGAGGAAGGTGCCTTAATATTTGATCTGTTTCTTGGGGTCGCGTGGCCTCGGACGCTCCCCCTCCGTGCTCGATAAATACCTATTTTCCTTCCGACATAGGAGGTCATGCGGTTTTGGTCCGGTGATGACGATCAGCTATGCATTATAATGCCACCAACTAATCTCGTCCTTTTTCAAATAGGGCATACATATAAATTGATATAATTGGATTTTTAAAATAAATTAGAACTGAAAGGCATCAATGTGTAATTTCATCATAATGAATGTCTATTAACCTTATGAAAATTCAGCTTTCCAATCGATAATATTGATTAGTCGGCGATTACAATAAAAAGCATAAACGAGGGGGCATCGGTTGTATTTTGTATAACTTAACTTTATATGATAGGATAAAATTGCTGGATTTACTGGCAGTTCTGTTCGTCAATGAAAAAGGGAATAATGGATTCGTTTTACTCCAAAACGACCCTTTCTGGCCAAATTGCAGTTTCATCCCTTTGAAGCAAAAACTCATCCAAACACTGCACTTACTATCAAAACAGAGATCATTGGAATAGTAGAATACTAAACGATATATAAGTGCTCAAATAGTACACTATTTCATGAAATATCATCTTCAGGTTGAAAATACAGCGGAACCTAGAAAAAAAGGATTAGATGTAAGAAGAGACTAATTAGTCTCAATCTCGCCCATAAAGACGAGTTATTATTATTATTTAAAAACTTACTAAAATAAAATGCTAAAAGTTAGACGATACCAGATAATAGCTTCGAGAATTCCCGTAAAAACGTTTTCTCGCTCGTAAACGTTTTATTTTCTGCAGCAAAACTCCTAAAGTCAAAATCTTCATCTAAATGAGCCTCAGGAAGAGGTGGAGAGAGGATATGCAAATTTTTAATCAAAGTTTCTCATTCGATTCGTATTTCGGAGAGGCAATCCACCGCAGCGGTCGATATTAATTGGGTGAGACCGTCTCGTCCCTTCAAATGTAAGTAAGTTGTGTTGATCTTCAAATATATGATATCACTAATCTAAAACTATTAACTTAGAATTCCACCTTCCTAAGCTGTGCATCCAGTTTCGGTAAACGTAAAACTCCTTGAACTCGTTAATGTGGCGCAGAAGATAAATGTTATGGAAGATATATAAGCATAAATTAACCTTACACTATCGTAAGGGTTCTTTCTGTCACATCTCCATGGACTGAATACTTTCCTTTTAAACAGATTAGGAAAATGTATCTTTAATGTGATCTTTGCATAGCTGTAAAAAGATAAACTCTACCGTTGAGCACTTAATAGCAGCACTTTTATGAGGAGGCGTAAAGGAGCCGCTCGTGGAGCACTCATACTATTCAGCGATTAAATCCTTTTTGCTCCTCATCCTGCCCCGTAATATCTATAGGACTATTGGCAGCAAATGGTGAGGGCTTGAGGTTGAATACTTTGGGAGTTTGCGGAAGAAGAACGTGAGTAACCGGACTCGAAACCAAATGTTTAATTTTTCGGATGAATCCTTCAGCCATGTTTTTCACATTCACGATTTTTAATTTTTCACTTCACTAGTTTGTTTATTCATCAGTATTTTCAAAGCGCAATACGAATGAATGTACATGTGAATTAAACCATTTTCTTGCCGGCTCATACTTTCTATAAGAGCCATCTACGAAAGGAAAATAATGTCATTTCATAACCAATAATATAAAGCGACGGAATCTCGTCCATGCGACAACAACAAGAAGACAACAATTCGAGAGGAAACGAAATTGTGTACCTCGTTTCAAATTTAGATGACAATTATCACTACTCGAGAGATAACGATTTTGTTTAGTTTACTAATATTCAACATGTTAACCTGTAATCGTTACAAATATAGTTAGAATTAAAGAGAGTGATACTTGCGTATAGCTGCACGGATTAGAAAATATGAAACACCCTCAACTGATGGAGCAAGTAGAGATGGATATTTACACCACCGATCTCTATAAACTGCGTTTAAAGACGCAGATTATAAGTTAAAAGCGTATACGTTGCGAAGATGCGATATCATTCACTTCAACTGAGAAAGGTTTTCCCGGAGATGGAAGGAAATCGTAAGATGTTACAATCTCTGGAATGAACTAAGAGCAGGAAAACGAGACTTTCTTGCATTTTCAGGCTAAAATCCGATGTTTCCTGAGGATCGAGAAGGTCCTCGTCCATGAAACTGCTTAAGCAGAATAAAAAGGGCAAAGAAAAGCGAGTTTTCCTGAGATTAATGAGACGAGTGCCTCAGCGAAATCTATTCAGTCGTCACAGAAATGAAGCAACCAGGAAATAATCAACTGATATCGAACGGGCGTCGATGTTCTTTTTTCCTCGTCCTCGCGCAGGACCCATTTATCACGCGATGCACTCGCGTGCTTAGGAAAGGAGGGAAATAATACGCAAATGAAAAAAGCGAATCTCATTACGTCCTCGAGTGACGACTTGCGAAGAGCGAAGGGCTGCAGAATTGAAAGTCATTCGCCAAAAAGTCCTCGGCGGCGAAAAGGGAGAAAGACGAATGCATGCATACGGTCAAAAAAAAGAGAGTAACGAAAAATTCCCAAGTATTTCGAGGGAAAGAAGTTGATCGTACTTCGTTACTCGCCTTTTTTAGGGAAGACTCCCTCGGTGGAAAAATTGAGAATGTCAGCTTGCTGGTGATGAAACGCTAGGCATTTTTTTTCTTACCGTTGCTCGTCCTGCGGGAGTACGGAGCCGGGTGATTGAGAGATGAAGCCATTTTGCTTTTTATTCTCGACTGCCTACACTCGCGCGTTGCATCTTTCGCTTCCTGTTCATTCGTGACGCTCATTCAAACATTAGAGCGATTTATCCCGCCATCGCGATCTCGAGAAGATTCTTATTTCCGCAGTATCCGCGAAAATCGAGAATGTGCGATAATTCAAAAAGAAACGAGATCAAAGGAGAAATATGCGATGATTAAGGCAAAATAAATATCAATTTAAGCTCGGCCTGTAAAGAATTCTTCAATTTTACTGTTTCAAGTCACTTTGTGGAATACCTTATACGTATTATTTACGGGTTAATGCAGAGGCGAGGGAAAAACTGTCCTCAATTTATTATCTGTTCGAAGAACGATATGCTTAAAGTATAAAAATTCTCCAATCATTCGTAAACTCTAAGGTTAGACATTTGATGCTTAAAAATAAAGAAGATGGTTCTATTCGTGTTTACGCCCAACGAATATCAAACGATATTCCGAATTTGCTCTTTCGAAATGCATACCAAAGAAGTAGCAAAAACTCTTACATATAAAGTGACGGAGAAATTATTCACACCTTCTAAAATAATTAATTAAAGTATATTACATCATAAGTGACCGCTGTTCTATTTAAATTAACGCTTAGAAGAAAGATCACATAATAATGTAAAAATAGATATGAAATTTGAGTAAAAAAGTAAAATAACATGTGTTGACTCCAAGATATTTCTCATACTTAGTAAAGAGGACACCGGCCCAGGATGCAAATTTGTTGAGGGGCGAAAAATGAAAGTTGAAATTCATCGAAATCGAAAACTCCCTTTTTCTTTGAGAATCCTTTGAAAATTTTAAATATTAAATTGAAAGCAGTAATTTATACAATATTTAATATGAAAAAAGAGGAATGAATATAATCGATACATTTAGCCAATAATTTGTGAAACATCTTAACGGTAAGGTGGAAATATTTCCGTCCAAGTTCCGCAGAAAATGTTTTTATCGACGACCGGTTTCAATTGATGGTACTTGTAACTTATAATAACTACCATTAGTTGAAACCAGTTGCCAATATATTTTCTGTGGAAGTAGGACAAAAACGTTTCAGCTTTTACCGAGGAAAGAATATTTTCCGCTGTAAAGCTCGCTAGAATATTAGAAAAATGGTTATTTAAAGAGGATTGTATGAAATATATTTGGCGTGAGACTGGAAAAATAAACTTTTTTTTTTAAATACCGTTTAAACACAGCAAGCTTGTGCTTTATCAAATTCATTAAACACTTATCGAAAAACCTTACATTCCCACGAAAGGGCGATAAATGTTGTCACTAAATCTCTAGTCCTACTTCAGCAAATGGTCCAACAGCTGTCAGTAATAATTCATATATGATCATACGGAATCAATGATTATTATAAACATGTTAAAAGAAAGGATGGTAAATTGGGGGCGTTATGTGATATTTATAAAATTTCAAGCATCTTATAGAATTCTACCACAACAGGTAATCTAATTTTTTCGAAAGAACGGAACAGCATCGTAATAAATTTGGGAATTAGGATATAAGTTTGCATTACTGAAGTTGTGTTAAATACTCCGACTGAAATAAAATATGTAACTGACGACTAAAGTTTCTTTGGAATGATCGAAGTTCATTTCCTGTTTCTATCCCTATTTTCGCTCCACTCCTTTCCGATAACCTCCCCTTTCCCCTAACAACCACCCATCAAGATATTCCTTCCCAATCAACCCATGCCAACAATTTCCTCCCATTTTTCGAGGCCCTTCATTTGGCCCCATTCCCTCCGCATCTCCGCCCCCACGGACAGCATGCAGCCATGCAGCAACCGATAAAAAATACACAAAGGGTTTGCGGAAGAAAACGTCTCAGAGGGGGAAACTTTCCCCGAAGAATAACCGAGACTTCCAGCGCGAAAATTCGTCAGACGGAAAAATAGGACGAGATGGGAATGAGTCACGAGGTACCAGTTTTACATAAATTACGAAAATTATGTAAGACTACATTTTTTGAATGACATCGTCGATTGCCAATATTTGGGATGCTTTGAGGAATTTTCAAAAGAAGTTGTTCTAACGTCAACTCTGCTCCGATAAAAGGACAAAACTAGATACAACCAAGGGACTTGTTACCTGGTGTCTGCGAGCCTTAAATGGTTCTTTATAAATAAAATAAAAGTGAAGTGAATAAAAGTGAATATAAATAAAAGTGACCGCTATTGATCAGCGGAAGCGCACACAGCACAACTATGCTTTAATTGCATTCCTTACGAATCGGTGTAGAAATGCCTCTATCACTCGCCCTGATGTCTATTTATAAAATTGGTTCGTCAAAGAAACGAATTCTATTGCCTAAATATTGAAAACTGAGACCCAGGAGCGTAACAACGTATAGCAGTACAAGTATTTATTTCATGTCCGTCGAGGCGTAAGGTCACCATTAAGCTTGCACATTTACTTACCTAGGTTTTAATATCTGTGATGAAGCTCACTGGTGTCATAGTGACCTCATATTCATATTAGACACAATTGCACGAGCACTCCAGAAAGTTCGGTAGGTGAGCTAGGTTAACATTTATCATTTAACATACTTTTATTCGTTATCGACCTTTCAGTAGGTTCATGTGCCTTAATACTCCCCACTCATCGCCATTTCTTTCACTTCCTGGTAACTTACCCCACCCTTTATGTCATCTAATAACTTAATCTCTGCTATTTCCCTTGTATTCTACCCACATTTTCATTCTTTAGCTATTCCTCTTAATATTTCACTTAATATTCTTATCGACCCAGCTTACCCTTTCCATTTTGCACCCTCATCTCTAAATTTTTGATGTCCATCTTTCGTAAGATCCACGTTTCACACCTATCCAGCATTTAATTTCAAACCCAAGGTTTACCAATCTTTTCCTGAATTCTTTATCGAGACCCCTAGTCATCGGTTCCCTTTGCTTCAGAAAAGCTTCCTTAGCCAATGATATTCTTTATCGAACCTCATCTATATACCTCCAATCCAAAGATAGAATACTTTTTAAGTAGGTAAGAGAAATTATCTACCTGCTCTAGTTCTTGACCATCTACTCTGATCCTTAACTTAGCTTTCCTTCCTTTCGTATACTTTAAGATAAGCGGATAAATTGTTATACCGATATTTATTCCAGTGAGAACATGGAGGTGAACAAAAATACCTTTCTCAGATACGTTCAAAGTTCGTTGAATAGCCCAGTTTTCCTCAAGAAGCACAATACATATGTATTGAGTCGGGATAGTAAGTTAAATATCACCACGGATATGTCAAATCTGATTATCAACGAGCTACGGGTACTTACTTATATATCACATTCCAGCAGGAGTTACTGATTGGACAGTCGCAGAAGGGAGGCATATTCTCTGAGAAGAGGCATGCTAAGGAGTGTGACTGCCCCTAACTGACGACTGGCTTAACGAGACGTAACTTGTTTTTCAAGAGGTTTCTCCAGGATAACGTCCACTTCTCAAAGGCCACTTTACCATATCATCATATGTGACCAGCACAGGGCATACCCAAAGCCACCTTGGCAGCTTTGTCTGATCATCACAGCAGTTCCCACATGCCCAGAGATCCAAAGAAAGGTAATGGTGAGAGCGTTGCTGTTTAGTGAGATAAGATCGGAGTGAATATCTTCTTCTTCTATCTTTCTTCCTTGGCTCAAGCCCGTTTTCTTCAGCACCTTGCCCATTTTATCCTTCAACCTTTTCGTCGGTCGGCTTCTTTTTTTACCTATTGGGATTTTGTCTCCTGCAATTTTGATGATTCTTCCATCATTCATTCCATTAATGTACTCATTCCTTTCTCCTCTTTTGAGTCCACTCTTGTATATATTCTACGTTGCAATCTCCTCGTATAATAATGAATATACTATGTATGTATATATACGTATATCATGATGCTTTGGGCACCTATCAGTTCTGATGATGGGGAAATTTACGACGAAACATTAAACGTGTGCTAAAGTAAATTTTTTGTACAAGTTTTGTCATTTATTCTTCGTATAATGTCACTCCTTTCTCTCTCATTGAGTTTTCTCTGAAATATTTCGTAATGCTTTCATTTCAGTCGTTTCAAGGGGCCTTTTGGTTGTAATGTCTTCCCTCCCCATGTATAAGTATATGCCTCCGGGGGGTGGGAGTGTATTTCTTCGGTTTTATTGCGTTTTGGAGAAAAGTTGGTATTAGCTGATAATCCACTGAGGGAATCTGTGCAAATTAGGAGTGAGCCGGTTTATTCTGAGAAGATTAATTGCGGTTAGCAGTGAAAGTGGAGGACTGCGTAGTTAAAGCTGGGTGCGTCCAGATGGGTTACATACATTGTGAAATACCGTACTTCCTTATCCCTGAATTAAATTCAACTCAGAATAATCACAGACCCCTTTCTTCTCAATTGATTAAGTTCTAAAATATCGGATTTATACAGTTTTGTGTTATCCAATACATAAATACACGATTTCGAGTACAATATTCCAAACTTTTTGAAAACTATTAGTAGGAAGAATAAAAAACGGTATTCTGGACGTATCATAGATTACTAAGTTTGGAAAAACAAGAAAAGGTACAAGATACATAACTAGCTGTGATAAACTTAAGAGAGATTTGCTTCTTAATATCTAAATTATGGGGTAATGCTCTTTGCACTACTTAATTGAGGATTAATTTGTATAGAATTGCGATGTCAGATAACCTGCTTTTTTTAGAAGTTACGTTACTCTTATTTGTGGATAAACATATTAGAGAAAGCATTGCCCTAAATCCATTGAAGGATGAAGAAGTTCGCGAGCGATGTTATTTCGCGTTAGTTAGGCCTCATATTAAATATACAAGTCGTGTACGGGCCGATAAGTGTTGTATTTGGGAATTAGAAAAAACGCAGCGAAAGGTGATACGTACTGTGAAGAATTGCCATGATAAATCAGTGATCATTGCTCAGATACTTCAGGACGCAAAATGGCAATCTTTAGAAGTTAAACGATTTAAACAAAATTCAATTTCATAGCTCAATTTTTTAAATTAGTTCAGAAAGATTACGTTCATAGATGATGTAGATATAGTGCGAGAAAGATCAGGAAATAGATGATAAAACAAATGTATTCAAGAACTCATTTTTTCCACGAATGGTACGCGAAAGTAATCGAATAGGGAAATAGAATCCTGGTGCATGCACCTCCTTCCACTCACCGAAAAGTGGCTTGCAGGATACTTAAATAGACATAGAGTTAATATAAGATAAGCAATTATGCACCAATGAACAGGGTAAAGGCAAAAATATGACCTAAAATTGCTGAGAGATGGAAGCAAATATATGGTCCATGGGCCTATTTTACGTACGGTTATTGAAGGTTCAAGGAAAGCACCGGATAAAGTAATTAAGGAAGACGGTTTGCAAATGTGAAATGAGAGAAGATAGATTCCTTAAATGCCCCAAAAGGGAGCGGCCGACACATCCATCCAGGGAACGCGCTTTCGAAAAAAGTGCAGATCGCTCATTTCTTTCGCGAAAACTTGAGCGATTTCGCCTTCCGCTCTCGTCAGCGCGCATATGCACGCGTCACCTTCGCAACAGGATTCTAATTGCGATCTTCATTTTTCCTTCGAGCGCATGCTTTTTAGCAGAGTTAACCATGGCTCCAAGGGAGGATTTTCGAGTTTAAATTGAGTCGAAAGATGAAAATAATAAGCATTAAATGGGGCCTCGACGTAACGTCCGAATGCAGAAAAATAATCGTCCCCTATTTAACAGAATATCCCGCTTCCCAAATATAAAAAAATGCGTCTCAAATTATTTACGACACTTTAGAAAGTTAAAATGAGTTATTTTATATAGATAATATTGGTCTCAGGAAGAAATTGGTTGACGATAATGTGTATAAAGCGACCGAAAAGCAAGCGCAGAGAATTAAAATGTTATTCTTCCTCTTTAGAATCAGAGCATCGAAGCGAAAAGAAAACTGGATAATCCTTATTTTTCTACGAAGTGCAAATAGGAAACATAAAATTTTATTAATGGGAAAAGAAACCGGAAACCGTTACTTAATCTGTTCCTATCCGGTTTGAGATCTAATTAATTGCAACTTTTTGTGCATTTTTTAATTAGCAATGAGAATTAATCGTGGCTCTTAGATCACTAATTAACGCAAATTAATATTACTATCGCGAGAAATCCATTTGATCTCTGGTCTGGAAAATCGTGTTCGCTGAGTATAGGAATGAAAATATGGCGCATTTCGTAATGCTAATCAGTACTTACAAAGTTCTGGAATAACTTGTGCCTTTAATCGGTTCTCCTATTCTTTAAAGATTCCCAGCCGAGGGTTTTGATAATTTCTGATACACTGCTATTGAAACTATAATCTCCTCTTAGGAAACGAGCCGCTCTGCGTTGTACGCGCTCTAGCTCCAACATCAGACCCTTCTCATGTGGATTCCATATAGCGCAACCATACTCAAGTAAGGGACGAACGAGCGAGAAATAAGCACCTCTTTGACACTCGATTTAGTACCCCTGAGAACGCGGTTACAAAACCTCAATATTTCTACGTTCAAGCCAAGCAGCCAATCTTCACACCGCTTAGAAGTAACATCCAGGTCACCCTGTAATATGGAAGTATCTTCTCCATTTTCAATTTTTCTGTATACAAGAGTGTCGTCCACCAAGAACCCTCACATTACTCTTTACGTTGTCTACTATATCGTGGATATGAATTAGGAAAATAATTGCCCCGATAACGCTGCACTGAGGAACTCTTGAAGACACCTCCTTCGTCGGTGAAAAACGTCATCTAAGATCACGTACTTTTGCAAGTCAGAGATGATTTAATTCACTGAATAATTTGATCGTCAATTGCGTGAGACTCGAGTATCTGTAGAAACAGCAAGTGAGGCTCTGTATCGAATGCTTTCCTAAAATTCAGGAATATGGCGTCTGTCCTAAAGCTTTCGTCGGCTGCTTGAATTATATCGTGATAAAGTAGTGCTTAAAATCGTTAGATTTAGACTTACGCCTTTTTTCGGCAGTGGAGTTATGCGTGCTTCCCATTATGAGACCGAAACCGTACGTTTGTCTAAAGGTTTCTTTAATATTGCAAGGAGGAGAGCAAGGCCATCTGCGAGCGTATAAATAACGAGGGCAGGGACGCCTTAAGGACCAAGACGTTCATATTATATAATTAAATTAATTTTAAATTTATCTTTAAATATCAAGAGTGTAAGGTGTAGCCAGCGCAATTCATCGAAAACACCTAATTTGAAATGGTTTTCTAGTTACGCGCGCGCGCAAATTACAATTACATTACAATTCCCTGAATTGAAATGGCATCCTATACAATTATGCAAAAATGCTTTAGACACGAATTAAATATGAAATTCAGCAAACAAGTTTATTCGCTTATTGATCGAAAATCCTCCGGCACCTAATTCTGAGAACTATGTGACAAGAAAAGTATTGAAATGTTTTAGGATGATGTCGCTGTAAGATCGCTGTAATCCTTATGTGAGAAAGTGAATTAGTGATGAAATGGAGTAAAAGTTACTGGATTAAATCCTTTTCTCGTAAATATTACGTAGAAATCTTCCGTTTATCGGGGCAGATGCTTTGTCCAAAGAAGCCATCGAGCCAGAACAGAACTGAACTTTACTCACAAAGTCTCTGAAAACGGCTTGAGAATGAATTTTCAAGTTCTCTTTTTCTCAATAGCTGAAACTAAACACAAATAATACGTCGCTAAAATAATGAAAATTGAGATACAAAAGTTAATTCGGGTTTTGAAGGAAAAATCGCTCAGGCATGAATTCGTTCGATTTCGCTTTAAGAAGTAAATAAAATGGAAGATGGGACTCTTTAGTCCTAATTTTGCTAAGTAAAGACATTTATATTGTATTGTAAGTCTTAGGCAAACCTACTGATTAATGTTTTTCGAACGGTTGGTATCTTATTAAGAAGCTGAATATTCCCCTGCGAACGGGTGACAAATTACATAAGTCATTTGCCTGGGGCGGAGAAGATTTAGAATCACGTGCAATTTTTTGTATATCGTGACAGGAATGCAGTTGGTTAAAACCAATGGCCAATTCATTTTTAAAATCTTTTAAAATTAAATGTCTCATTTCGCTTTAACTGTAAAATAATTGTATTTGTTAAAAGTAGTGTTAAACTCAACGTCGAAAGTGTGAGTAGTAGGGTACTGCCTGGTAGAGTGGGGATGTACGGCGGGGAATGAAGGATCCCTGAAAAATCTTGCTTGACCGATGTTTGATGACTTACCATGGGAAATAATGATGGAGAATTGTATTTTTTTAATTATTATTTTTTTGTAAGTAGTTGCATGCTTATTTTAATGTACTGTGTGTGGATTATTGTAAATAGCTTCTTGTTTTTGTTTTTAAAGCTATTGTATGTTGTACGTGTACGCTGTCACCAGACTTGGTCTAACTGCGGCAGATATAAATAAATACATGCAGCTATAAACCTAATAAAAACCAACAATGTCTGTCGACAGACTGACAAGTGGCCAAAGACGAACTCCTCTGCACCGTCACAATTATCAGCTGAACTGCCTCCCCCTGTCTTATTCGAATTTCGGTATCAAGGATACCATCTTCAGAGACGACCTTATGTCGTCTGAAGTGTGACTGTGTTGAACTGGTATTCATATGTACCATCATTTTGGTTTCGAATTTTCCATTAAAATAGCGCCGACATTTCTGTTCTTAGAAGTGCGATTTCCCTCACATTCTGCACTCCTTTTATATTAATTCGGCGCCTCTCGAGGCATTCGAGTTATTACCGCACTTCGTCGCCTCCGTCAATATTAGTCACTTCCAAGAAGCCGTTTCACGTACAACTATTCTTTCCCCGACCGAAAAACTGCCACATTTGCCGGAGAGGCTTTTAACCTCCATCGCGAATAAATATTTGGATTTTACAAGCCTTTCCCGCGCTATTGAATTATCAACGGTTAAAATACGAAGCGACGAGAAAAAATCGAGCCCTTTTCGATATTCGCGGTCCATTCAGAGAGATCGCTCCGATAGCAAATAAATGTCTATCGGAGTATCTTTTTCACGGAAAATATATTAAATGAATCGAAGAGAGCACAGTAAGCTAAAAAAATTATGAATAGGAACTATCGAAAGGTTTCCAATATGTAATCGTTATCGTGATGTAAACGTTCAGCTTTTTTTCCATCGAAACTGTCGCTGAGTTTCTCGCGAACTGTGCAACTCGAATGCATGATTTCTTTTTCGAATAGAAATCGCCGAAAGATATGAATATTTGTAGCTCCACGTTACTTTTATCAAAATAAATTCACAATTTAACCTTTTTTCGTTGTTTTTACGTTGCAGTAAACAGTTCCGTTTACTTCATTTTTATTAGATCCGGAGGAATTCAACAGTAATATTCTCTACAAAAAGCCCTCTTGCGCAAGTGTAATATAACTCAGTACTATTTTTGAAGGATTAAATCTTGTGCACTACGTGACACAGCTTCCAGTTCGAAATACAAATAATTATATTTCGATCAAATGCGGATATCTAATATTTTCGTGGTCGTTCTATTCCATTCCAGGACTTCCGTTTCGTTAAAACTCATGGCTAACTATGAAAACGCATTCTCTTGATGGAGTAAATGTCAGTATCATCGAAAGAGTGCCTTACATTGTCATTTTTATAGTTTGTAATGAGATTAACCGAAGGAAAGATAGGTAAGTTAACGATCAGAGTAGATGCTGGAAAACAAGAACTGTTAGATAATATATTTTACTTGGGAAGTGTTCTTAATTGTGATGGGAGGTGTACAGATGAGGTTCGATGAAGAATAGCTTTGGCCGAGGAAGCTTTCGTTAAGCGAAGACAACTGATGACTAGAGGTCTATATAGGAATCAAGAAAAGATTGGTAAAATCCTTGTGTGGAGTGTATAACTGAATGGGTGTGAAATGTGGACCTTGTGCAAGGGGGATATCTAAAGATTACAGGCTTTTGAGATGTGGGAATGGCGTAGAATGGAAAGGGTGAGTTGGGTTGCTAGGAAAACAAACACAAAAGCACTAGAGGTGGTCGGGGAGGAGAGGATTTTAATTGATGTAATTAAACGTTGAGTAGGGAATATTAGGGCACATGGACCTACCTTGCGGTAGGTAATATAAAAACAATAAATATAACTTATTATTAAATAATAATCTTAAAATTATTTAAAAAAATATTAATAATAATAATTGCGAAATCTATGTATTCTTTGACTAGCTGAAGTGGCAGCTCATTCGCAACTAAAAAATAAATTTAATAACCAAACTACTGGAATGTGAAGAAAACTAAGGACGAAGGAATAACTATGTACTGTGAATAACCATTTATGCCAGAAACACATTTTACTGCTTAATATTTTTGAGAACCGTCTGATGGGAAAACGTTTGCTCCAACCTCCGGGTTGATCATCAAAGAACAAGACCACAATATGTCTTGTTTCCTTATGATATTCTTAAGAGATATTAAACCTTAGCTTTAATATTTTACGATAACTATTTTATGTAAATACGTTGCGAGTGAATTCGCGACCCCCAAGAATATTTAAAGACGAAATAGTTTCTTTTTATCTTCTGACATCTGATCCAAACGCTCATATCGGCTGCCTCAAGCCTCCAGAAGCCTCAAGCCTGTGGGATTGGGACAAATACAGCTCTCCTGCATAATTTTGCCGTGTTGCCAGGAGTAACCGACTATAGCAGCGGAAGGAGTAAACCTCGTATTTCCTTTCCCCTTAATCTCATGCAGTACATCGTTCATTTCTTATGTAAGACTGTTAATACAAACGTACGAGAAAAACTTTTCTGCGATCTTCTACCATTCATTAATCTATTTTATACATAATCCGCTCTATAATTAATATATATATCAATGGAGAGCACATCAGTCATTTGCGTTTCGCAGATGATATAGTACTCTTCGCAACCATCGGTGAAGATCTAGCATCAAGACTTCAAGAACTGAACGCGGCTGGGCAGAAAATAGGACTCAGGATAAACTTATCGAAAACTAAGGTAATGTATAATTCTTTTGCAGCACAAGTACCAATCCTACTACAAGAGGTACCCCTTGATGTTTGTTCAGAATACACTTACCTAGGACAACTGGTTACGACAGGAGAGAAAAACAGGATTAATGAAGTGAATCGAAGAATGAAACTAGGCTGGAGTGCCTTCGGAAGAAACGCCCATATTCTGAAGTCGAAAATGCCAATGGTCTTGAAGAGAAAGGTCTTCAACCAATGCATTCTACCAGTTTTGACATATGGAAGTGAAACATGGGTGTTAAACGCAGCAATAACCCAGCGACTTCAGACTACACAAAGAAGTATGGAACGATGTATGCTTGGAATCACAAGAAGAGACAGGAAACGCAACACCTGGGTTAGGAAGATAACAGGAGTGACAGACATCATAGATAAGGTAAGATCACTGAAATGGATGTGGGCAGGCCATGTTGCAAGGAGAAACGACAACCGATGGACATCAGCAGTTCTGAACTGGATACCAAGAGAAGTGAAGAGACCAAGAAGAAGACCAAGGGACCGATGGAACAGAGACATCATTCGGTATTTAGGGGTAACATGGCAACGAGAGGCTCAGAATAGAGAGAATTGGAAAGCGCTTGGAGAGGCCTACATCCGACGTCGGATTGAGATATATATATATATGAAATAAGGCAATTTTTTGTTTGCAATAGTTATATTTAATCTAAATTCAAATGTGTGTGAAATGATAAACACAACAACCGTGCACATTCCCAAAATAGGAAACTACGCCCATATATCCGTGATTCTCCTGGCGATTAAAGGTTGTTGATAACGTGTAGAATTTTCTATATTATAACATTATATTACGTCGGGTACATTCATTTGAAGTGAATTGATCACTTTAAAATTGATCACTTTAAGGCCGTTTTTGGAGACTGAATTGGGATGGGACATTCTTTAGCAATCATACGCAAATGTTCTCGTCTACTTGAGCGTTTCTTTACATTGTGAGGGTACGTTGTGAGCCGTTGTGAGGGTACGTTGCTTCCATTCAAGAAATGCAATCGTTTACTCAGAAAGGAGCATGTGCACTTCAACTCATCTCCAACGAATCCAACTGAAGAACACGAGACGTGAGGTACATTCATCGACGTCGTAACGCATGCGACTGAATTTTTGCTCTTCGTACGTCCATCTGGCGTAATTGCAGGAAGAGGAGGAAATGCCATGCACAAAATCTAGATGGAATGTTTATCTTCGATATTCTGGAGCATAATCCATAAAAATATAAATTACTAGCTGAAGTGCCCGTTGATTCTCAACAGGGAAAATAGAGATATGATCAAATATAGTACTTCCATTGGGTAGATACATAGATGTAGATTTGCTGAACGAAAAGAATAGTTTGAAGCTCTGTCATTTTGAAATCCCGTAAGAATAATACGCTGAATAATGAAACACTCTTAAATGGCCAAAAACGATTCGTCAATGCAATTAATTCGCAACTGCATACGCTAAAATCTCAAAATATTCGTTTTCTTCACATAGTCTATCATTAATCCTGTATTTTATATGGGCATCAATTCCCAATGTATTCTTATAGGGAAAAGCATGAGCTCGGATGCTTTGTTTACAACCTCAACATTTTAGAAAATATTCGCTTCAAATTTCTCGCAATTTTGAAAACAAAACAAAATTCGATGTTTCCCGTTCGTCCCGATTTCATGCGGCTACTCTTTCTTATTTAATTTCACAAAAGAAAGAAACCCTGCGAGCGATATAAGCGAATTGAGATACGTAGATGAGTTCGGATTCGACAATCGAATTAATCATCGGAGGGATCGGTTGTTTACAACCACAAACTATCGATAAAAGTTCGTCTATTTGATCAAAATTCTTGCGATTTTGAATCGAAAGTATTATTCCATGACTAAAATAAGAATCTTAAGTCAATTTTCATTCTTTTGGTACTTATCTGGATTTCGTACGACTTTTTTTCTAATTTAATTTAGCAAATTAAATAATCCCTGCAAGTGATCTTTACATGTATTTCTTATGGAAACAGTTTTAAATGTCTATGGTCGAATCGGGGACAGTTAGGTGAATAAAAAGTAGCCTATTATTTGTCTGGGGAAGACATAGAGCGATCTTCAACGTTTGAAAGTTGTGCGACACCTGGTTCTCGAGCTTTAGGCGAACATATATACGCAAATACTCACACACACAAATATTCTACTTTATATGTAAGATATAAGATTCGATAGTTTAATCATGTCTAATGATAAAATCAATTTTTAATTTCTCAAGGTGACTTCAGTAAAGCATAATAAAGTAATACCATAGGTCGGATAAAGTACATACGTTTAACCCAATGGTTCATGGTAAATTCTAAGCTATTATCTTTACAGTTACTCTCAGGTACAGAGCTCACCTTGGGCTTCAGAGAACAAAATTCAGTTAACAGTTATTTACGTACTTTATTTTCTGAAAATATATTTTTAAAGTGAAAAATTATACCAAACAAATGGAGAACAAGCATTGTGCTTCCCTTATTTAAAAAGGGGATAGGAGAGAACCATTTAATTACAGAGGAATTAATCTACTGGATTCAGCACTCAAACTCACGACAAAAATAATTACAAAGAAAATCAATTCCCTCACAGTATTAGAAGAGCAACAAGGATTTAGAACTGGGAGATCTTGCGCAGATGCTGTATTTATCTTGAGACAGGTGGTTGTGAAGTTCATCGAATTCAATAGACCAGCATATATTTGCTTCATCGACCTAGAGAAGGCTTTTGATAGAATCCGACTTAAAGACGTGATTCAGTTGCTACAGGATTGTATGATACCAACCAACCTCATCCACATGATCAGAAACATATACTTAGAAAATTAAGTCAAATTAGACCAAAAACTGACAAATCCCATTCCAACTAACAATGGCATTAGACAAGGCGACTCCCTAAGTCCCCTTTTATTCAGTATAGTTATGGATGAGATAATTAAAAAGGTTAAAAACTGAGGAGGCTACAGAATGGAAAATCAAGAAATAAAAATTATTTGTTATGCGGACGATGCAGTGCTTTTGGCAGATTGTGAGGATGATTTACTGAGACTCTTGCACATATTTAATACAACATCAAAAAAATACAACATGGTTATATCCCCCGAAAAAACCAAATGTATGACTACATCAAAAGAACCTCTCCACTGCAAACTGGAGATGGATGGGAGAGTCATTCATCAAGAAATGACATTTAAATATCTGAGAATTGAGCTTTCCAACTCTGGGGATATTGAGAAGGAAGTAGGAGAGCAAATGACAAAAGCAAACAGAATTGCTGGCTGCCTTAATGCCACAATCTGGCGAATCAAGCACATAAAGAAAGAAACAAAGGGCAGAATGTATAAGGCCGTAGTGAGACCAATTCTAACATATGTTGGAGAGACAAGGCCGGATACTTAAAAAAACAGAAGGCTATTTGAAACCACGGAGATGAAAATTTTGCGGAGGATTGCCGACAAAACATTATTCGACAGAGAAAGGAGTGAGTCGATAAGAAGAGAGTGCGGTGTGGAAGATATTAACTAGTCGGTTCGTCGAAGGAAGGTGGAATGGAATGAACACATAGAATGGATGAACAGAGGATAGTGAGAGTGGCAAGGGACAATGTTCCAAAGAAGTGTGGATCGGCCAAGGAAAAGGTGGAAAGATAATCTGCATGTTAGGGAATTGTACTGAAGGAAACAGGCGCAAGCCTTGGAAGAAAGGTGGAAGAAGAAGAAGAAAGTGAAAAATAAATTAGAATAGGCATAAACAAATAGAAGGATGAAAATAAACTACTTGATTGGAAAAGTATGCTGTAAAACTTAAAGTAAGGCTGTACAGTTTAATGGCTATTAATTTGCCTTAACTTCTAATCGCCTGCCATTTCTTCAAATGTACGCCAGTTCCAAGTTCCATCCTCTGATGCAAGATTTACGTCATCATGGAAAGATATATGAGAAGATGCATCGTTGTGAGTCTAACATTTTAAGCAAAACGGGTAAGGGTGACTTTGCGCAAGATGGTGCGCACCCAGGAAAAATCGCAAGGAAGAATGGACTTGAAAAAAGTCTGACGGGGGTCTCCCACTTGCCGGTCGGGTGCTCTGTCCGTTGAGCTATCCCGGCAGAACATTTCTCCAAGCCATTCGGGATACTTTGTGGGCAAGGACTTTCTCCCTAATGGCCTAAGGACTTTCTCCCTAAGGACTAAGTCTCCCGAATGGCTTGGAGAAATGTTTTGCCGGGATAGCTCAACGGACAGAGCACCCGACCGGCAATTGGGAGACCCGGGTTCGATTCCCGGTCCCGTCAGACTTTTTTCAAGTCCATTCTTCCTTGGGATCTAACATTTTAACATTTTAGTGATTTGGCCCGAAGAGGAAGACCGCACTCTCTTTATCTAAATCCATGGCGATTACACGGAGGCCCTCGGAAAACTGAATCAGAGTTACTCCTGGAAGTAATCCGTCACAGCGAATCAAAAAGTAGTCAATGGGAATGTCGAGGAGTCAATGGTCAGGGAATGCTAATGATTATTGTCCTATTTCTAGTTTTACGTTCAAAAACATTTTTATTTGAAAATTATAAAAATGGAACCATGAAATTCAAATTATTCCGTCTAATCTGTATGCGGATTACACAGGCCGTTCTGATACTACGAAGGAGATCAGAGAAATAGATGCTAGAACGAATCGATCCAATAACTCATTTTCGCCGCGAACGATACGCATCGATTAGGGAAATAGAATCATAGTGCAGGCACCCCCTGCCACACGCCGAAAGGCGGCTTGCAGGGTACTTACATAGACATAGACAGGCGAACCTTTAATGATAGGAAAAGAGGAAATGAAATCAAACGAAAGAAGAACAGCTTCCAGAAGGTAGAATCGGAAGGGACGACGAAAGAAAGAAAATATAAATGAATACAGGAGTTGAGTTACGGAAATTATGAAACGAGAAATACTAAAATTAGGAATTTATGAGATAATGAAGCGATCGGCAGGGGAAAGGATGACATAAGTACATATCTTCGGATTGAAACCAATCCAAGCGAGATATTCCATAAAGTGAACTATTTCTGCAAATGGAATCAGAGATCGCTATTCATGACCGATTCTCTAGCATATCTATTTGCATATGAAATGGAATATGATATTTCCCCATTTGTCTGGAGGAGAGATTTCAGCGAACGACCCGATTTATTCCTTACTCTCTATTACCGTATTAAAATCACAAGCTCGGAATAAATGAGGAGTTATTTCAGCCGTTAAAGCAAACTCCAATTAAAAGGGAGGATGAGTTGTGGACGTATTTCAGCTAAAAATTCAAGAAGCGATTAATTTATGCATGCGCGGGACTTTATCAAGATTCACAGACCGCGATGAAACCACCACCTCCTCCACGATCAACATCTTAAGAGCGTCATTTCAAATATTAAATTCCCACCGTAGGGCTGTATCAAGTGCAAACTCCAGAAGGAAGGTAGAGCGTTAAGGCGTTTAAAAGGGCTTTTAAGAATATTCGTTTCCTTATGCATTTATGAATACAAATACGTCCTCGAAGGAGATGAAAACCTGACCCCTCAGGTTTTTATCTCCGCGATGCAAATATGGAATTAGCTTGGGTGGGGAATGAAAACGGAGGAATCCACATTTGCTTCTCTGCAGAAGTATCTTTGGGAGGCGCAAAGCCGTCGCGAGGGTATAGAAAACGCCTAAGTACCTTCAAAGTGTGCGCGTGGAATCTCCCAATACGTCGCCGGAGAATTTTCGGGCCTTTGTTTAGCACTTCGAGGGGCCACCGACTGCAAGTCTACATTTCTCGTGTATTCCTCGCAATTCTCTATTACTGTAATCGATCCATACAGTTTCCTAATTTCCAATTTTAATTTACAATTCCCTAAACTTCGGAGCTTTTTTCTATTGAAGAGTGATAACATGTTACCTGTGAAAAGTGGAGCACAGGATCCAACCTCGTTAAATAGTTGTTACGAGGGTATTCCCAGACGAATCCAGCCTGGCGCATATATGGTAGTTATTGTTTAAAAAATATTACTATGATCGAAAGTACCAACCTTAAAAAGCTTACGTCTGAAGTTTTAAGACGCGACGTTGTTTAAAATTTGTATGGCAGCGAACTGCGCCAATAGTGAACGCTCTCAGTGAATTTTTAAACATGGAAAAAAATTGTTCACCGTTATGTGATACAATACTTTTATTTCCCAACCAATATCAAAATCGAGCTAGATTCCACTCCGGGGAGTTTGCTCCATCGTTTAAAACAATAAAATATTGGGTGGCAGAGTTAAACGAGGTCGTATGAACTGCCAAGACGAACATCGCAGTGGTTGACCAAATGAGGCGATCACGCAATAAATGATCAAGAAAATTCACAAAATAGTGTTAGATGACCGTCCCCGTAGACCGTAGGTGGTGTTAGAGATGTGGCAGATATTTCAAAATTTGTGCTGTAAATCGCATATTGACTGAAAATTTGGACATGAGACAGCTGTGCGCTAAGAGATGGGTGCCGCGTTTACTCACAATTGAACAGCAACAGCGCCGTGAGGATGTTTGGCGGTGTTTCACAGCAATGAAGCCGAGTTTTTGCGTCGACTCATGGATAAAACATGGGTCCATCAATTCACACCTGAGACGAAAGAACAGCCAAAACAATGGACTACAAAGGGAGAATCGGATCCAAAGAAAGCGAAGACAGTTCCATCTGCTGACAAGGTTATGGCGTCGGTATTTTGGGATGCGCGTGGGATAATTTTCATCGATTATCTTCGAAAAGGAAAAACGTTCAACAGCGAGTACTATGCAAACTTATTACAGCGTTTGAGTAATGAAATCAAGCAAAAAGGGCCGCAATTGGCGAAAAAGAAAGTGTTGTTCCATCAACAAAATGCACCAGTTCACTCATCCGTCATCGCGATGGCCAAAATTAATGACCTGAAATTCGAATTGCTTCCTCACGCACCCTATTCCCTAGATTTAGCCCCCTCGGATTATTTTCTCTTGCCAAAATTGAAAAAATGGCTCGGTGGTGAAGGATTTGCCAACAATGAAGAGGTGGAGTCCACGATTAATGGCTATTTAAAGGAATTGGACGGTTCTGACTATAAACACACCATTGAAGCTATTTAACGGCACTGGAAAAAGTGTATTGAGCTAAAAGGAAACTATGTGGAGAAATAAACATATTTTTCCCAGTTTTTTGTTTTTTCTTTGTTTGGTCGGATACTTCTGGGACTAATCTCGCAGTTGTCAGTGAATTCACTTGGAGTAATCTTCTGCATTACACTTCATGATAAAGCTGTTAATAGTAACTAATAATAATAGTAATAGTAGCTTTGAATAGCAAATAGAAATAGTTCAAAATGGTGTCAGTGCCAGAATATACTGCTTAAAATGTAGCTGAAAATGTACGNTATGTATTCTTTGACTAGCTGAAGTGGCAGCTCATTCGCAACTAAAAAATAAATTTAATAACCAAACTACTGGAATGTGAAGAAAACTAAGGACGAAGGAATAACTATGTACTGTGAATAACCATTTATGCCAGAAACACATTTTACTGCTTAATATTTTTGAGAACCGTCTGATGGGAAAACGTTTGCTCCAACCTCCGGGTTGATCATCAAAGAACAAGACCACAATATGTCTTGTTTCCTTATGATATTCTTAAGAGATATTAAATCTTAGCTTTAATATTTTACGATAACTATTTTATGTAAATACGTTGCGAGTGAATTCGCGACCCCCAAGAATATTTAAAGACGAAATAGTTTCTTTTTATCTTCTGACATCTGATCCAAACGCTCATATCGGCTGCCTCAAGCCTCCAGAAGCCTCAAGCCTGTGGGATTGGGACAAATACAGCTCTCCTGCATAATTTTGCCGTGTTGCCAGGAGTAACCGACTATAGCAGCGGAAGGAGTAAACCTCGTATTTCCTTTCCCCTTAATCTCATGCAGTACATCGTTCATTTCTTATGTAAGACTGTTAATACAAACGTACGAGAAAAACTTTTCTGCGATCTTCTACCATTCATTAATCTATTTTATACATAATCCGCTCTATAATTAATATATATATCAATGGAGAGCACATCAGTCATTTGCGTTTCGCAGATGATATAGTACTCTTCGCAACCATCGGTGAAGATCTAGCATCAAGACTTCAAGAACTGAACGCGGCTGGGCAGAAAATAGGACTCAGGATAAACTTATCGAAAACTAAGGTAATGTATAATTCTTTTGC
>KZ308892.1:346549-365439 GCA_000376725.2 Ladona fulva | reverse complement strand
CTTAATCATCTTTTAGCATGAACTATCAGTAGGTTTGCGCAGGTTTTTCACACCCCCCTTCTCTGAGGGTGTTTTCCTGCTGTGGATATTTTTTCCTAAGATATCACCTAGGTTTTTTTTTTTACATCCACTCCTTCTAAAGTTTTCCTCTCTATTTCTTTTCACCTACACACAAGTCTTCATGTACATAAAATCACTGACTCAAGGTTAGATGGAAGAAGAGACTTTTCAGTCTCAATCTCGCCTTTAATAAAGACCTTATTATAATGTTGCAATAATGAGGTATATAATTGTATCAGAGATAATTTATTGTTATTGATGGAAATCGTTTTTTAAGTACTATATTCCGTATTAGTATATGTAAGGATTTTAAGGAAATATTAGATTTGTTTGTAAATATACATACTTATTGTATTGATCGTAGTAAATGTACTAAACGTGTAAATTATAGCTGTTTAAATAGTAAGCTGAGAAGCTTAATCGCAAATAATAATTCATTTCTCGTTAGTTCTTTACATAGTTAAAACCTATTTCGGCCATTTGTAGAAGATTGAGATGGAGTGAAAAGAATGTTTATAGAATTAGAATTTGCAGCTTTAAACTTCCTACACATTTTCTTCGAAAAGCAGCGCTTCAGTATTCCCAAAAACTATTTTATCTATTTTATGGGGTTCGGTGATCAATGTCCAAATTCAGCCGACGGAAGATACTCACATTTTGCTTTTATTTGATTCCAATGTCGATTTGTTTGCCGACTCCGAGCAACGCGAAGCACTTCACGGAAAACAGATGGCAGTAGAGGTCCCGCGTTTGTTTCTCCGCAATTGTGCATTGCGATTTGAACGATTTCATTCTCAATTAAAGATTCCAGGCACTGGTTACTCACATTAGGCATTCAATTACAATTACAGATATTTCACATATTAATACCAAGGAAATCTCCAATTTAAGAAGCTCGCTTAGATAACTTCGCAATTAACTTTCCTCTACCAACGTTGACCATACTTTGCCCGTAAAAAGAGGAGAAAAGTCTTTTCCCCGAAAGTGCGCCCTCGAGAGACATGAGCTTTACAGGGACCTTTACAATCCTGAAAGTTGTCAGATAAATAAAATAAATAAGGAGATATAACCAATCCTTCAGTAAAATCATTCCAAGTGATTCGATGAGAGAACTCTGAGTAAGAAATTCATATATTGCAGCAGCTGAAAATCGCCCATTTAAACCTCCTTCGACCATGGAGTAGGAGTTACTTACATTTCCTTTACACTGAGGTGATAATAATCACAGTTATTTATAACTTATGTGATTAGTATACAATTGACATTTGTTGTACTCAAAACTTTTATTGATTTTTCCAAATCAACCAATCTCTCCACCAACTGGTATAGACATTAATTCGTGCTGTAAAATACGTGTGATATCTTGTGACCGAATCTCTCTGTAAATGAGAGTATCTTTGGAAAATAGTCAACCCCCTTCTTAATAGTATTCACTAGATTTCTAATGTATATTAAGAACAAGATCAGCGCTAAAATACTTCCCTGTGGAACGCCAGATGTGATGTATCATCGGATCAAATGCCATTTAACGGAATTCGCTGAGAACTGTTGTAATGGATTCCGCAGCCTCTCTCTCAAAGTCTGTGATACGCGACAGAATTGCTTCATAACTCACATTCCAAGTTACTGTAGGTCTCGAAGAAGGCATTCTACACAAAAACTCCCAACCGAATCACTAATAAACTGCGAGCTCACATAAGTGCACGTGCATCATTAATCTGATTAAACGCGATAACTGACAACGACCAATCAATTGGGAATAAACTAACACCTGCGACGCAAAACGTGAGAGCCAAACTAAAAACGAGGATAAATAATTCTAAAGTGAAAAGGTATGAAGAGAGACCTTTAGTACTAACTAGCAAATTTAAATTTAACACTCTTGGAGGAGAACAATTAAAGAACTAATTGACTTTGGAGGCAGAATACCTCAGAGCATCGGAAATAAAGTTAATAAGGATGAAATAAAAGCAGAATTGCACTAGCACTTATTAATCTATGAACGCTTAGCAAACGACAAAAAACAAACGTAGGTTAAAATTAATCTATTTAAGCAATCGACTCAGACTATTAATGCCTAAAAGGATAAAAAAACACTAAAACCCTGAAGAATTAGAAGTGGAAAACAATTCTGGCTTCTAAAAGACAGAAATTAATTAGGAAGATAAAAATTCGGAAGTTAAACAAGAAATTAAGGCGTTATTTCTACTCAATCGCACTCCTTCGGATCGACGGCTCAACTAACTCAACCGAAAATCTGCAAAACACGAGAAATAAGGGCTCAACGGCCTATTTGAACTGTGGCTCTTCGACTTTCAACCGTTGATTTCGAGCCTTGTGCACGGAGAGAGCAGCAAATTCCGGGATGGAGCGGAAGGGATAACATCATCCACCGTAGGATAAGTAATTTTAGTGTATATTATTGTAATATTACACATTTGCTGTAATTTAAAAAGCTTCCACCAACTTCTCGTATTTTTATCAGAAAGCCTCAGTATTAACGGAAATAAATTTAGGATATTATCCACATTAGAGATTACGAATGATTGTGTGCATTATATGGTTATGTTTAAAAAATTATTGCGTTTTGGTTATGTTTAAAAAATTATTGCGTTTTGGTTATGTTTAAAAAATTATTGCGTTTCAGATCTGCATTACTTGGCCAATATGTTTTTCAGCTTGAGTGTCCCAACGTTATGATAACCCAAGTTATCACTTTCAGGTGTAGAAGAATACTACGAGTCCCTGAAGATGATCGCTTGGCTATTTATATGCGTATTGGGTGTTCTCAGAACGGCGTCTTTCCATAGTCTTGAACCGGGCACCGCATAGGACCTTCGGTAACTGATTAACGACCTAACACCTCTCTTTTAATAATGAACTCAAAACTAATTCTAGGACTGAATTACATTCGTTATTGTTTATACCATCATTTTTTCCTGCAAGGAAGTCAAAACATCCTTTTTCCTCACTATCATATTTAAAGGTATCTTACTTCCTCATAACGCCTCTCACTCATTCATCTTCTGACGTGTGCCTCGCCCTAATCCTCGCATTTCAGCCCTTTTTCCTCATCCACGACACCAACAGATTTCTCTGTTATCTCTCGTCCATATTATTTATGGACATTCAACCCTCACTTCCCATCATGCAATATGCATCTCCAGACAAGTATTCCAAGCGTGCTTAGCTATCATGGCGTTGAGGTTTATTTTTCGCGCGGACCGAGTCATTATTAACAATAAAACCATCTGGGGAGGCGTGGTAAAGAAATATACACGGTCTAGTGGAGTCTGATAAATGATCGCGATTTTTCGTAGAGAGAATAAAAAAGAGGAATTCCGTGAAGTCCCTCGCGTTACTTGTAATGGGTCACGAGAGAAAAACGGGATTCTCACACTGAAATGTAGACCAAGTGGGAATTTTTTCCGCGATGCTCAGTTTTTCTTACCCCGCATTTATAACGCCGTAGTAGGCGCCGGAGTTCTAGCGTAATTTTCACTTGTTCAATCGCCGGATATTTCGTAATTGTAGAAGAAATCGATATTGGTTGTGCCTCGGGTTTTATCAGGAGAATGTGATCAATTAGTACGAATTAAGAATTCCTAGTGAAGATGGGCCCATTAGAAATGCATTGGGATTTTCCATTTTGAGTTTTCTTGAAAATGACGGCAACATTTCTTAACTAGCAATCTGTGTTATACTTTTGAATTATCAAAAGCTGCTCTGTTGACATCTACAGGAAGCATTCATCCGTCATTAGCAGCTCAGTTTTCTTCGGATGTTACGTTCCCTGCACTTTTACTTTGTAGTGTTACCGTTGCTTAAGAGTTGCTGAGAACTTTTCAGGTCTAATCTTTCAAAGAAATCTGTATAAAATTCAATTTCATTCATATTCAATCATAATAAAAATTATTCTATTACGACTTATTAAGATTTTCCCTGTGTAAATCTTTGACGTTCTTTTGTCTTCAAAGTTGACACTTTTGTTTACATTCAGAAGCATGTCTATATGTGATATTATCCTTTGATGGCGAATTTGTGCGCTGCTTCGGATGTGTTACTTGTTATTATTTCTTCTCTATTTCTGGGTAATAGCTATTACCCAGAATATGTCTGAATCTGAGAGTGAAGTTGTTCAGCTTCCAGAGAGAATAAGTTAATAGAAGAGCCTAGCATTAATATCGTCGATTTTATATCTCTCGAAATGAAAAATGAGCAAATATCATAATTTGAACAATTAGAAACCAATTTACCCAAATTATCAAATATTTACGACGATCTGAAATATGAAATAAAGTATTGATAAAAAAAGTGCAACGCTAAACTCTGTAGGGATTTGAAAAACCTTCAGAGCAAAAGTTTGGAGAAAGAGGCAAAAATCAGTGCCTTAGAATCAATTTATTGAACAGTTTCACAGGGACATAAAACCGAAAGTGCTTGGTGTGGAATCGGATCCAAATGAAGATCACTTATTGGGTGTGATTAGCAAAGTCGAGAAGAAAGTTCCTCTATGTCCCCAGTGGAGCAATGCCAATGATGCCATTATGCTATGCTTCTACTTCAAACAAGTGAGCGAGCAAATTTTCACGAATAGACTTAGGTAAGTTACGGATGATTTGATTAACAGCAATGGCAAGGGCAGAAGAACCAGTGAGAAACATCCCGTTCCATTGCAAGCTATTTTTATCAGTATAAAGCCAGTGATTGTAAGAAAATAATTGTGTGGTACTGAAATCGTACAATACATACAATACGCCAAGAAAACTGAAGGAGGACCTTACTTTAATATACATAGCCTTGATTATTAGAAGAGATTATTCGTAAGTTATTTACTTCGTATGTAATTTCGGCAGTTTCTTTATTTTGCAGCAAAACTTTAACTCGTCAGACTCTGACACAATATCTGGCACATGAAACCAATTATTCTTACGAATTCATTATCATTAGAATAAGAGGGAACATCATAGAATTTAGCCGAAAATTTAACCTCTAGGATATGTAATTCAACGTAATTGGAAATTATTTTTTCAAAAATAATTTTACCATTTTTCCTGGCTACCTCTACTCGTTATATATAATGTTAAATTAGGAAATAGGAATGTCGCATACAAACGCACATATCGATGAAACAGAAACTTAGATTCTGAATAACGGAGACATAAAAGATAACGACAGTCTTTTTTAAAAAGGGCGAAGAATTTTCATTGCGTCTTACCTCCGAACGCACACTCCAATGCATTCCTTTATTACTCGTAGGTTCCGTGCCTCGCTCCAGTCCGTCTCTACTCTTTTGAGGGAAAGAATAAGCTTCCTATATTCCCTTAGTATTCCTGCACCCTATACGGCCAATCTTTTACACTCGCACCCCAACCACGTATTCCATTTGATTTATTCTGCGCGTTCAGTGACGGAACAATACCTCCGGATTGGTTCCTCCAGAAAGTAGTACATATAAACTTGGAAATGGAAGTGTTATTTTTTCCCGAAGGGGTGGATGCGACGCTTCTTCCTGGAGAAGCCGCCCCATCAGCGCCTTACTTTTTATCGGTAAAGACTTTATTGCCTTCGTTTAAGAGACGCAGCGCGGAGGGAATGGCAATGAGACAACTCTCTCCCTTATTTTACTTTTGAGAACACTTTCACGGAAAGGAAAAGCGGCCGTTAACGTATATCTTCCGCCTTTCTGGGCATTCAGAAATAATTTTATTCGTGTGGTACCAAAATATACGGCGATCTCAACGGCTACGTCTTTTCTCCAGGCGCGATTCGCTTGAGCTTTAAACAGTTACCGATCTTACTCTTAGCTGGTGAAGATTTTTAGTCCATTATCAAACGAAGAGGAATTATTTGTACATCGGATTATGAGTTGAATTTCATTGCTACGGAAAATTACGGCCAAACCAAACTATACATAAACTTGGACTTCCGAAGAAAAAGGATTCCAAATCCTAGCCGTTTAAAAATTCATTAACTGCGCAAAAAAGCAGCAAATCACTAAGCCGCGTATAGTCGGATATTTGTGCGACTAATTTTTCATCACAATGGGTTAACCATCCGAGGTTTGATTGCTTTAGCTCTCCAGTCCGTCCCGCATCTCCCCATATCTCTAATCCCCGCATGGTTCCGAACCTTCACCATTATCTGCCTTTCATAATCTAACCTATATAATTCCTCCCATCGTCCCCTCCAATACTACACAGCAGACTTTTATGCCACCGAGTGTTCTCAATCAATTCTTCATCTTTTATTTTTTTCACAAAAAAAGTCTTATCTCTTCGAATACTATTCAGACATTTCTTCATTAGTTAGTCCATCTATTTCATTCACATTCTTCTGTAGAACTTTATTTAAAATCCATCTAATCTTTCCTGCCGTTACAGTCCATGTTTCTTAGCCGACTGCGATGTCCATGTCTCTTAGCCAACATCCTAACTGTAGGTATTTAAGAACTGTTCCCTTAAATTCAAGTGTTCTGTCATTGCCACATTATTCGGTAGATAACTCTCGCCCAGAGTCGCGCCTAGCCTATCTGCCACCCGGGCGCAAACATAATTTGCCGCACCTTAAAATTAAATACCAAAACCTAACATTTCCTGATTTACAGGAAATTACAGGAAATTTACAGGAAATTTTTTAAGACCTTGAAAATCCAGTGTTTTACGACTTCGTTCCCCAGCTTAAATTGGCCACAAAACATCAGAAGCAATTAATTATGCATGTTCCGTATGCTGACACAGTGGATGGCCATTATGAGTTCATAGATCACATTGCTTTTGATTATCATTATCTCATCAGCAACTGTCTCCGGAAGTCTCAATAAAACACGCAAAGCTATTTGCAAATTAGGAAGCACTCCGTTCAAATCTCTAGTAAAGGTATGTCACAAAAACTAAGAGGAGATATTCTTGGAACCGGAAAACCTTCTCGAAACCAGAATATCTTTTATTGATTCAAATTCTTCGATTAAATCCACTGTACCAATATTCCTTTTTCGTCTCGAATTATCCCTCATTCTTTACCCTATATGTTTTCCAATCTTTAATTTCACACTATAGTCTTTGCTACATAATTCGTATGTATCAAAAAAACAACAAATGTTGTTGTAATAATAATAATGGATGTCTACGCTACTGTTGCCGCCCTTTAAATCCCTCTGTCCGGGTGCGGAGCACTCATAGGCTCACACCTATAGTATAATGCGTCATTCAAAGTTATTGCTTTTGACGTTTAGAAAATGCGCTCACTAGCGTAGAGTTGATAAGAACAGGAGTTATTCCCATAAACTAAATCAAAATAATCGTTAATAAATAATTGGTCATGATCTACCTTAGTGTCGTTATTACAATTTTATATCTTTCGACCATTTCTAATGTACTATAACGCGCATGTTAATTTTACAAGTTGTATAAGTGTTGTTTTTGGAATTAAAAAAACGAGGTATATGCTGACAATTGTTTTTATGTCCCTAAGATTCATCCATCTATTCTGGCAACGACTTCTCTACCGAGTAGTTGTCTTGTCCCGGGGCATGAATAAATACAAAGAATTTCTCAAAATGGAGTTAAACTTCGATCGTCTAACGTATCCAAAGGTGTGAAACGATGGGAAGAAGAGTCCATCAAACGGATGAAATAGCTACTCAGAACGATATCCCTCAGTGGATGGAAATTCCTCTCAAGATTTTAGATTTGATTTGAACTCCTAAACCTCTCTTAATGGAAACTCTCTCTGTACCACTTCAAAGTGCTCCGATCGCTGGAGAAAGGAGCGCGTCATTCGTAGATCTTCGCGGAATTCCTTTTCAAATTGCTTCGAAGCCTCTGAATATATGGAAGACATAATCGACAAAAATTGGTTTTTCGTCGAATAAGACTCATGAGTGGAGATCGGGTAAAAAGAAGAAAGTTGCGTAGAGGGGATCGCTCAAGGGATGGGAAACGGAAAAAGGAAATTCTTCGATTCGAAATTCTCTCAGTAAATGTGCGAAAACAAACATACACAAGTGAAAGAAACTTTTGCTTTTTTGTAAAACAGAAATTGGCAATAGTACATCTGGCTTCGAACCCAGTCACATGTGATTCCGTTTATTTCTGTGGTTTTTGTAGCACAGAATTAGGAAGCACTGTACTCTGCCTGCTATTTCTTATTTATCTTCCTTGTCTTAAAGGGAATATAAATTTAAATATCTCCAATATAGAGCGGTTCATTATTGAATCCTGACGAAGAAACAATTACCATTCTCATACAATTCTGGATCATTGTGCATTTTAGTTTGAGCGACGAATGTGCATACTTGTAGATTTCTGAAATACCAAATTTTCCTCGAAGTCAAACCACCAGAATTAAAATATTTTACCATATTAAAATGATATAACTTGCAGAAATTCACAAAATTTATAGCAAACGTTTATTGGTTGCGGCGTGAGTTTACGCCATCAGCAGAACTGAACGTCTTGCTGGTTCCTGTCAGTTCTGATGGTGGCCTAAACTCACGCCGAAATTAAAATACATTAATCATGTATTTCAATCAAGCATCTCTTGATATCATCAATAAATCAATCGCTTGATATCATCATTTTATATTCCGGAAATTGAAAGTCCATACACTATTACTCCAGATTTTTTCGCTTTGGTTTATTCAATTATTAATTAATTATCCTTGAGTTTAGCATTTTCCGGTACGTGAAAAATCTATCTTTCTGATGCACTGGACTAGTGACGAAACAGGTTCTTACATTAACAGTTTCCAATATACGAACAACTTATAGGACCCGATGTGTCTCTTTCTGACTTACAGATTGCTTTAATAGATTTCATCCGGAAAATCGGTTTAAACTGGATTAAGTAAATCGATGAAAACTGAATGTCTTCTCAATTTCAAACAGCGCTTCTTATAGAACTCTAAATAAAACTTCTCTTCGAATAATAAGATCCCTTCGAAGTGTAATATCTATATTAATATAGTTCTCGGCCGGATTCAAGAAATATTGGCTCCTAAATCTGAACACGCATTGACTACCTAGGGTGTGTTCTTTTTTATGAAGATAAATGGCTGACTCTCTGACAACTCCACGCGAATTAATACATTTACCACTATTTTCCGCGACGTAATACATATTCTCCTCTTTTTCTGCCTTAACGAGATGCCCAAGAAAGTCAAATTCGTTGCTTGAACGAATCAAAATTAATGCTCATTAACGAAGGACTAAATTACCCTTTTATTTGCATTGTATTTGGTTTGCTGTTCGCAAGTATCTAGTACATCGTCCAAGGTTGATGAATCCTTCAGAAAATTTACATAGGAAAAACATGTAAAGTTTACCATATTCGCTTGCAGGGTTTACTTTGTTTGCAAAAATAAATTAGAAAAAATTATCCCACGAAATCGAGACGATCTTTCGCTGATTTTAACTACAAGAAGAACGAAGTATCCTGTTCTGTTATCGTATTCCTGTTAGTACTTACGATCTCCTATTCTTAAAGTTTGAAATATTTTTTATTACAACTTCTGCGCTAAACAAACTGGGTACTTACTGCATACGTAAAACCAGCAACTTCATGTTTTTCATTTCAAAAACGCAATTAAAACTTTTTCCCCTTAAAGGGAAAATAGCGACATTTTCCTAATGCAAGTGGATCCGGAAAAGCATTTTTAAATAAACGTGCATCATAAAATAGATAATAAATCGTTATAAATAAGATAAGAAAGTGTATTGTCCACGTCGGAGTAGTAAATACATTTCTCGAAATGAATAGGCCGTTCCGAAAGAGACGTTGTAAATATCTGTTTTTCGAAAAACAACGAGAATACATCAAAGAATATAAAATTTCAATGTGTGCCATTTTTATTGGAATGACCCTTTTATCTTCCTCGTTCAACTGTTAAGGATATCCTGTGTATTTGTGTTCATTTCGTAAATATAAAGTCGTATTTTTGATTTTTATTTGTATAAGTGGATAACTCGTTCGCCATAGATGAAGTCGGTCCTTGGTTCAATACTCGGCGGGGGCTCATTTGTTAAAGGTGCAAAATGATCGAAGTACGTTTATAAAAAGTGACACGTTCTTATCCCAAGGAGAAACGGACACGAAAGAAGTCTGTCCGTTTCTCCGATTTCCCTAGGTGCACGCCTTTACGTCCCTTTTCCTTGTGTGATATGTTCTTCTTGGCCTTCCATTTCTTCTGTAGTATTCCATTACAATATTCAAGCAACAGTTTGCATACCTACAACTCCGCCCTAAAAAGAGCGGCATCTGTACTTTTATTCCAATCTTTAGTCGATTCGGAGATTTAAAACTTATTCGAGTTAAGGTAAGTAACACGAATTCCAATTATTTCATGCTTTACATATTCCGAAGATGATAGCCCTTTTATTTAATCAGCGCAACCTCATTCAATCATCGTTCTATTTGTATGCATTTCTCTCTATCTTATTTCCTTCCATCCGAATCCTATCTGTTTCCCTCCTTTTGCGCCATCTGAGCCCCCCTTTTCACTTCGTAGGAAATCTCTCGCAGCGCGATTCTTCAAACCGAACCTTCGCATTCATTCAAAATAAAAAATAAAGGAGTCCCTCCCACAACTTAAGGGACGTGCCTCGAGAAGGACGTGTGGTTAAGGCGGAAAAGAGAGATAGGGAATGAGAGAGAGAATAAGGGTCGTTCTCGGGAATGTTGGATGAAGATTAGAAGGAGGGCAGAAGGAAAAATGGACCAGGTATGCAAAGGGATTTTTGGGTGAGAAAAGCCTCCTAGGGCAGAAGAAAGCTGTGCTTACTAACGCAAAGAATAAATAGGGGAGTATCTAGGCCCACATATGGCATACGGAAAAAGAGGAGTAAAGTATGCTTCCAACACAACTAACATCACCAAATGCTCGTGAATGAGTGTTTGAATATTTAAGATCTATTATGCTTCTTATCCAATACTGAGCCCACTTTCAAATATAAAAATACATTTGGCAAAAAATATAATTCATTCATTAAGTTTCCTACCTTTCGGTGGGTTCGTGTGCACATATATTCCCTACAAAAACCATTTACTTCGCCTCCAGGAAACTTACCCCACCCTTTATGTCATCTAACAACTTTTGTATCTGTATTTTCCTCTGCTTTCTCCCTTGTATTCTACCCTCAATTTAATTCAATCCCTCTCCCAACTCCTTTGGCCCACCCATTTCCTCTGTCTACGTTTAATTAGATCAATGAAAACTATCTCCTCGTGATCATCTATAGTATCACTGTGTTTGTTTTCCTAGCAACACAACTTATCCTTTCTATTCTACGCCTACACTAATATATAATAACTAAGTTGAAGTAGTTATAAAAACCTACTTTTTCTAACGAATGAAAGAATGCAATATAAATAAAATTCAGAAAGTGACTAAAAATTAACGTTTAAAATAATATTTAGAATGATATAAAATAGCCAAGTATACTGATAAAAATTTGACTGAATTAATCTGTGATATCTATGCAGGAGAGAAATGTCAGGGGCGAAACATTTAGCACTTAAAATGCATCCTATAATTCAAGCAATACACTATCATATGCACCTATAGTTATATTTAGTAAGTCGCGCTATTGTATTCCGTACAGCACGGGTGGTTTTCTGGACCCTGTTTCTTTCTGGTTGGCCTTATCAACCTTGGGCCAGTGTGTATTCCTTTATGACATTCTTCGTTAAATTTTAAATGCATCAAGAGCTTTGTTTTAATATAATTCCGTCTTCGAAAGTGATTAAACGAGTTAAATGACTACTGTTTTACCAAATACAACGCGCTATCGCTTGGGCTTTTCGTTGACTTGCTCTACTTTCGTTTCAACTAATGTATGATAGAATTATTCCTAATATCCTTTTGTTACTGGGTAAAATTTGAAAATATCTTTTCTTAGAATATTAGAAATATGTTTTAACTCTTTAAGTACTCTTTGCCTCTGCACAAACAATCTTGAAATAAATAATCATTACTTGGAAGAGAAAGCTCATAAATTCATAACGATAATTCGCTACACATATAATGTGCTTAAGATTGATCTTCATAATTTAGACATTTGGCCAAAAGAAAAACCTGATGTACGCGAGTGCTCGTGTTATATTTTAGGCGCGACTGACGAATGGTTAATAAAGATGCAAAGAATGTGCTCTCTCACTTTTAGAATTACTTCCTTCTCATTCACTGTTCTGAATGCATAGTAAAGATTTTGAAGAGTTTTGCAAGAAAAAAGAACCAACCTGAGAAATAATTCTCATCTCATAAATGAATTAAGAACATGGCCTCAAGAGAGAGTAGAAAATTAAATAATGAGAAAAAAATAAGACGGCAGAAGAGAGAGAATTCAGAGATTGAATTAGACGGAAGAAGGAGGAAAACGGAAGGTGGATAGCGGTAGAATGGCAAATGAAACATGGACATGGGGTCAAGGAGAGAAAGGGAATTGAAGAGGCAGTAGGAAAATCAAAGGTGAGCGAGTACGTACTTGGGAAAAACTAGTAAGAAAAAACGGACAAAGTATAGATGAATGGATTTCGTGGGTAAATCATAAAATAATAAAAATCCGCTGTACATCCGATGTATCGTATGACATTTTTCATTAAAAAAAATTCAAACAATTATATGAATGTATATGAATGAAAATAAATTTAAAGGAATGGTAATTTATAGATAGTTTGGAAAAAATAATGATGGTAGCATAACTCAATATTCATTAATATCTCACATCAATTTTGATAGCTCATAGAGCGTAAAAGAAAACGATGTCTTAGTTCCACATGGAGAACTCTCAGACAGCTATTCTTCTCATCGTTACGGAGTTCCTCATAGTTACAGCTTATTCCATTAGATTTGAAGTTTTAGATACTTTTAATTTCCCTTAAGAAAATTCATACAATATCATCATCATCACCAATTTTCAATCCTACAACGGGTGTAGACCTCCCAAGCGTTTTCCAATTTTCTCTATTCTGAGCTTATCGTTGCCACTTTACCCCTTGGTACTCGATGGTGTCTCTGCTCCATCAGTCCTTTGGTCTTCTTCTTGGCGTAAGAGCTGGAAGTACTCTGAATCCATCTCTTGTTTACCTTCGGCTCCCATAGTGGACGAGGTACTTCCAGTCAAAGGCTTAAGCATAGTCCACGAAGCCGAGTCCCAGTGGTATCTCGTATTCATTTGTTCTGATGATAATACTTTGCTGCTTGTGAATTAGATCCATAGTGCTAAAGCCCCTCCAGAATCCTGCTTGTTCTTGGACTGGGCACCATTCAGCTTCGTCTTTAGCCGTGCAGCTATTATCCCATGAATGTCTTGTAAGCAACGGAAAGGAGACTGATGAGGCGGTGATTCTTCAAGCCTTCCTTCCTTTCTTTCTTGTGCAAAAGGACGATTATCGCAAGATTCCAGTCCTTGAAACTTTCCCTTGTCTCAGGAATTTAGTGAATAATTGCGATAAAAGTGTAGCAATATGTGTTACACCAATTTTCAGATATTCGCCAATACTTTATCTGCTCCTCCTGCATTTCCATTCTTCATCTTCCGTGACTTCTTCTGGGAGAATAGAGGATCTCGCGAGTTTTGTCATCTTCTTGGTTCCACTCTTCAACATATTCTGTTTTCTTGTATAAGTGACTTGTAAGTATTCTGATACTGTCCTCAGCATTGCTTGTCTATTGCAAGTTGTCGTGCCATCTTCTTTTTGTACGGCTAGGATCTGTTTCTTTTCAATTGCTAGGCGTTGTCTGGCCTTCTCCATGCTCTTGTTGTTTTCTTGCACATCTCTTTCTTTGAAATTGAATGGAACTGCTAATAATGGAATTGCCTTACAATGCTCGGCGTATTCCATGTTATCCCTTGGTTTGCCTGAATTCGTTAATTATTTTTGGCGTCTCATTATTTGCCGAGTTTTCTCACTGTACTTTATATTTTTCGGTTTTCTTGGCGTTTGGCACACAGCGTGTGACAATATATATATTTCTTTTTCTTTCTGAATTGCCAAATATCTTTGGACTCCATCAAATAAGTTACCTATCTTTTTTTACGCATTGATAACGCGTTGCATATCCTTTACAAATTGCGTCATAAATGTTATTCTTTCCATAATTCTCTGTTCTTTCACAAATAAAGAACACCATATTTTATGCAACTAGTTCATATTGCTTCCTTTTTTTCTGCCGTTTCCGCAATAAACTCTCGCCTACTACCTCTTCGAAATTTCCTCCTGTTTCTTATCCATCTCTCCTTCGACATCAAAGCCCCGCCCGGCCATTTTAATCCCCACAATACCCAAGAAAACTCCCTAAAGTATATTGAAATCACCTCCAAAACCACTCAGAAAAAAACTAATATTTTACCGTTATCGAAGATACCTTTTCCATATTCATCTTCTTACCATTCGTAAGTTTTTAATCAAACGCGGTTCCATTTTTCTTTTATTTCCTATTGAGGAAAACATTTTATTTCTTCCCACCGAAGACGCTAAATCAATCTCTTCTCGATCAACGCCATGCTACTCTTTCTTCCTTCATCTTCTTCTTTCTTCAGAAACGCTGAGTCGAAGAGCCTCTCGTGTGTATTGTCTCTTAAAATTCTATCGCCATCTTCATTTTTTTAACAAAGTGGACGTTCTTACGTGATCAGGCAGAATCTAAGTACTGCAATTGCGAAAGACACATTAGAAAATTACAATTACATGCATAACAGCGCACCTATGAAGATCTTTCTGATGTCTGATTTCGAAAAACAACACAGCCGATTTATGCAAGCGATATGTAACCAATAATAAGTGGAGTTATAGATTATTACTGGAAAATTATTATTATTGGCTAATAAAATTCATACAACATACACCATAAGTTGCCAACGAGCGAGGGATGAGTCGAATTTTCGAGACTGGAGTAAAGCTTGGGCTTTGCAATTTGTTGTAAAAGTCCAGTAGTCCACCCATTTGAAAAGAACCTCACGATCGACGCATTAAATTTCTCGAAATGATAAGCGGCGATATGTATGCACTACAAGACAGGAAGTAAGGCAAACTTCTGAACGCAAAACAAAGGGGTGGAAGAATTGTCCCTAACTATTATTTTTTAGTTTTCCAAATTATTTTACATCTGGGGAAAAACAGAGTGAAACCTAAGGAATTTTTTTAGAAAATACAAATCTAATCTTACAAATACAAGTCTGAAATCTACTTTCCTAAGATTGCAGATTTTCCCAAATGACGTGTTTAAAAAGGATATTGATCTTTCTTCAAATCAGAAATTTAACTTTGCTTTAAAAAAGCATGAGCCTTCAAAACTTTCGAGAGGTGAAACTCGGATTTATAAAAACGATATAATCGGAGGTACCCGATATCTTCAACAGGACTTGAGAATAAGAGTCAAAACAGCAGTATCGAAACGTATTCCATCTGAATTTCCACAAATGGACGATGGATATTTGATTCATGTGACTTTTTCGTAGGATGATAAGAGAAGTTTGCTACTAATAAAAACGGGCACAAAATTAAACGATTCCAGAAAATGAGTGTTAGACTTAAATATCATCTCTCCCTGTTTCTCGCACAAACGTCTTATTCGTTCGTCATTTGTTAAGCGTCTCTATGTCTTTGCGGCGGTTCAACTTATTTCATCCCACTTCGGTAATTATTACGAATAAACCTGCTCCGTTTTGGATTCCCTTCCATGGCCTGTATAATTTTTATGAAAACCTTTAGGTCTCTATTTCTATCCTCGATTCTACGGAGTCCTAACGCAATAGGTGTTGACATACATTCTCCTTTTCCTGAAAGTTGTTGGCATTAAAATACACTCTATCACATTCAATCATGAGCACTAAGTTTCCTGACCTTCATCAGCTCGAAGGAACTTCCATCTCAGGCGACAAAAATCCCACAGACGATTCCATTAACATGGAAACCTTTCTTTCTAGCTAACAACCCGGGGGTTTTTCCTAGCTATAGGACGGGAAGTTAATTTCACATCTACGCTAGCGAGAGAGCATAGATGCTCATCTAAGTCGTTGAAAGCGTAATCTGTGCTTTCAAAAAGTCACTTAAAGAAGCAAATATTAGTGACATTCGATGGGCGCGCCCACTCGCTCGATCGCCATCTGAATACACATCGAAGCACGCACTCGGACTGTAAATCTTGAAATTGCTTCTTGAGAAGACAGGAGAAGTGACGAGGGATTACATAATGCCGCAAACAATTTAAGGGGCTTACTCGAAGAGGGGAACACTTTTTCACTTTTGCAGCTTCGAAACTGCGCTGAAAAATTCGCCTACAGAAGTTTTTGGAAGGCGAAACAATAGAAGAAAAATTATGGAAATTAGCAAATTCTTAGAATCGACCGAAAAAATTGTTGGAGGCTATATAATTTTGCCATACCAAGAGTGGCTTATTAAAAACATTTATATTTCTTATTTTTCCAAACATTTTTATTTTAGAGTCAATGACTCAACTTCGAGATTTCAGGAAAGGTCGGGAGAGTTGAAATCCTCAATCGTTTGTCCCACAAATTCGCAAATAAGCTAGGTTTTGAGTCTTGTAGTACTGTACATTATTCGCTACGTAAGGGCAAGGTGCTCATTACGTAGCCGCACACATGGAAAGCTTTGTTTTCTTGTGTTACAGTTTTTCCAGAAAATATTTTTAGATTGAGTCTGATTGAAATTGAGAAACGAATTAAAGTCTATATCATTCTATTCATTGAGTATTATTTTCCCCTATTTCTGCATTGAGTATATACATTCTCATTTCTCACAAAAGGACTTCTTTTAATGAATAAAGCTGACCTTTGATGAGCGAATTATCCCCATGATTATATCTCAAACACTGATTATAGCTAAGTTAGATCATGTTTGGCGAATTGCTGCAGGATAATTTGTTGTAGTTTAGCTAAATGATTATATTTTATCAAATCATCTTTGTATAAAATGAAGTCTTTTGTAAGCATTTCTAATTTACCAAAGAAAGTACGCGCCTAATTCAAAAGGATTATTTTAACCTTAAGGTATTAGCACTCATCAATTGTAATTCCCCTAAATTACCACCCCCAAATGTTCAACGAGTATTTAAGTAAAGATTTCTTCCTCTTGACAAACAAGGAAATTTCTCCAAAGGAAATGATTCCAAATATTTATCCATAAAGACTGCTTGGCATTCAGTTGGAATTTAATAGAGGGATTAGGATGCGATGCGATTGTGATGAGCGGTTAGAAAAGAAGTATATCTGAAAGATAGAAGAAGGAAAGGAAGGAGGGGAAGAAAAAGCGAAGAGCATTTGTTGAACGAGTTTAGAACTAAGCCATCCATCCATTCTTATCGTTACCATAGCAACATCGACTGATTCCATTGGTTCCATTTCATAAAATGGCAGTCAAATTCAATAAACCGTCAAAACACATATCTCTCTGTTTTGAACAACAAATATAACCAAAGCGTATGAGCAAATTATTTGGTTTAAATTTGGACGTCACAGGTAAAGAACATCACTTATTTGTATAATTAGCAAACGCAAAGATTTAAGCAAAAACGATTCTATTTATATCAATTGCTAATATTTGAATTAATAATTGAAATATTATTAATCCACCTCATTTCAGCTATGGAAAAAAATTGGAAAATAATATTAGAGCATATAAAACTCCGTGTACCATCCCTTATCACTACAAGTGAAGACTTATTTGCAATACCAACTTGCAATAATAATTAAGCATACAATGCACCTCTGAATAGACTATGTCGATTAGGAAATACATAAAATATTGACATACTGCATCACTCTTTAAAACACGTTTACTGCCAGTAACGTATCCTAATTATACCGGTAGGCCTAGGTATTATTACCCAATATTTAAGCAGGGCCACTGTGAAACTTAAAGATGAATTAACGAGGCCGTAGTCTCAAAAGAAAAGGAAGGATACACATTAACTGGACATTACATTACCGATGTCCAATAATGTGTTTTTCTAGTTCGTCACAAAATGAGTGTATCCCATTGAATAAATAAATAAGAATAAAGGGAAAACATTACTATAGATCGATCACATTTCGCCAAAATTGATTTTGATGCATAATTCATACTTCTGGTTTGCATTCGTGATATGTGATGGTTAGTGCAGTGCCAACGGACGAGGACAGGGGAATGACGTGGTTGGAGAAGGAAAGAAAGCCAATTCAGTATGAGTTTGTGGCTGAGATGGAACAAAAGGTAAACTGAATAAACCCTCGGGAGAAGGATCGTTTAGATGTAGGCCGAGCAGAAACGACGCTAGTTGACAAAGTATGGAAATTTATTCGAGTTACGGATTTTATTTACGGTTCAGCTTTTGTGTGTTAGAGCATTTCCCTTGGGCTGAAGATTAACGGAGTCATTTATGCTCACATCCTCAAGAAGCGCAATGAAATATTAAAGGTGATAAACTCGTGGGAAATCTGCTTTAATGGTGATCCGTGAGACAAGGGATTTTTATCTTGAGGATAACATTCTGATCCAAAAGAGAAAACGAAGGAATTATGATTCATTATAAAAACACCACATTAAAGTTGTCGTAGGTCTTAGTTATTTAACATATAATAACGTAAGTAGCAAATGCCAATATTTATGATTTTACTATGTTATTAAATATATGTTAACCATCCAACATAATAACCAACCGGCAATTGGGAGACCCGGGTTCGAGTCCCAGTTCCGTCAGATATTTTTCATGTCCGTTTATCCTTGGGAAATCCAAATTTAATGAATGAGTTGTAGCTTAATTGTAATAGTAAGATAATTATCGCAACCGACAAAATTGTCTTAGTGGAGCGAACAATATATATATATATATA
>KZ308892.1:324139-346018 GCA_000376725.2 Ladona fulva | reverse complement strand
AGATATATACGATAATAGATATATTTTTAAACCAAATTAAGTCCCGTCATGCTTGACGGGGGCGTTTACTAGTATGAAATATTAATTGTAATAATATAGCATATTGTGCAATATACATTAGGTAAATACTTTGAAAGAGTAAAATATAAGTAGTAGAAGAATCTTATTTCAAATATATGAAGTATAAGTTCACATTGACAAAGAAGCCGATGCTTTTCAAGATTAAATAAGAGAAAATATGTAGTTTAAGATTTGGGCCACATTTACAGATATTTACGCTTAATCCAATTAAGATAATTAATCATAATTCTTTATCGCCTCGCAAAATGGCAAAAAACATTAACTTTCTCCGACTGAATTCGAATTGTATTTAATAACTGCTTATCCAAAGACGGTGAAAATTACTCCTTGAGAATGTTACTTCCATTAATTCGAGAACAAATGAAAACCTTTAAAACCTTCGAAATTATTCTGCTATTCACTGATCACCGCATTCTTTATTTCACGTCGTGTTTGAAGAAAACAAGGAAAGAAAGGCGGCGACATTTCCGAAATTGCCCAACTGAAAATTGAAAATAAGTGCGATAAGGGAAATTACATTCAATGGGGAGTGAAGAATTTAATTTTCCTCCACCGTAAAATAATTATCGTTGAGAAAAGGAAATATTTCGGACTCGAAGAAAGAATTTTAATCATTATATTAAAGTAGGGAGTTCCAATCTTTTCCGCGTATCTTTTATGAAACCTACTCTCCCCATCCGCTTTTTCGAGGACAAAACTTCAAAGGCAGGGGATTTCATCTTTGTCTTAGAATCCCTCTCTACAACTCTTATACGAAATTTTTACGCGACATATAAGAGAAGATGGTGATAAAAATAGCTGGCAGGTGAAGTGGTAGCTAACGGAAGGGGAGATCTTATTCCTCTACATGGGGACCAATTATTTCTCTAAACGATTTGAGGGATTTTCAATGGAGGGAAGAGAATGGGAAATGAAATGATTTTTTTGGTTGCATAAATGAAAACACTCGTGGTGAAAACTCCTAGTTCTCTAACAAGGAAGCAAGTTTGGAAAAAAGAATATACTCAGGGAAGAAGAGATGGGGTGGAAGAAGAAGGGAGAAGCATTCTCATAATATTCTGAATATATTCAAGAGGGAGAGATATAGGGAGAAAAAGGAAGAAATGAGGAAACATTTTACGCAGAAAGTAAAGAAGAAACAACGACGAGAATTTTGAGCGAAATTCCCCAAATGTAAAATTCTGAAAAGGGATAGGAACAAAAATGCTTTCAGGTGCTCTTGAGGTGATTTATTTGTAAAAAAATACATTTTGTTATCCATTTTTCCTTTATTAAGACTAAAAGATGATTTTCTTCCTATAAATCGCAAGGTTTTGCTTTATATGCTGCTTCCAAGTATGAATAATGTTGCGATAGATCGACAAGATCCAAACAGCGCGATAGAGACGTAAGTGCCAAAGGATAAGGTGAGTGTGAGAGCCTAGCTAAAAGGGATATATGATAAATTATTGATATCTACTCATTTAAATCTTTATTCGGCAGACGCGTCCTCTTACGAATTGACTCTAAAGACTATCGAATGAGACTATGGAGATGAGAATAATGACGCGGTCAATTACAAATGTCTTCAATTTGAAATTAATCGAACGAAATTTATGGAATTGTGAAGACTATCGAATGAGATTATAGATCAAACCGGCGCTCGTTCGGTACCACAATGAAAAGTTCTTGCCTTTAAACTTATTTCTTAATAAATTAATTTCGCTCTCTTTTCTTCGGATCTAAATACAGTGCGCTCTATGAAACCGAGCTTTTTAGTTGCCTTTCCACATTTTTTTCGAATAGGTGCGCTCCAGTTACAGTTATTCGTAAGAGTGATTGCGAGATATTCAACTGTTTCGACTACATTTTTATTCATGCATTTAACTTTGTACGGTGGTTCTGACGCAATCTGACGAAGAAATGAAACGATTGCGTCAAACGGTGCAGAGCGTTTATTTATATTTAGATCTTGTTGCCATTTTTCGCAGTTCGCACATTCGAGACGAATTTCAATCCTTCCGATTATTTCTGTCGGTGGAAGATAATTTCAGGAGTACAATTCCTCGAGCAATTTTTCTCGTGCACCAAAAAATCCCGCCCTCACAATCTTCAGCGGTGGCGGCGAAATATGGCGAAGAGGAAATGACGCATGGCGGAGAGACGAAATGGGGAGAGACTTCCGGCATCGACGCCACACACGCCCTCGGGAACAACTTTTATGAGAATTGGAATTTTTTGCAGACCTGTCCTTTGGGTTGAGAAAAACTCGCATGAGTACGACCTCTTTCGCTAGAAGTTGCTACGGGGACTCGGTTTGGGTGGAGTTGGAAATCTAGTGCGCGCTGTCTCTTCCCAAGAGGTCGCTGGACGCATACATTTGTCCGCCAAAGGTAATATTTCTTAAGTGCATTTGTTTGGTTAGTGTGCGCTAGGTCACATGTGGGGAAATAACCGAAATTTCGGGCTTTTTCTCTGTCACTTCATGTAAGAAATGTACGCATTTGAATAATATCTAATTGAAGGGTATATTAAAACTAATACTTCGGAGAAATATGAAAAAAATTTTAACAATGTTTAAATAGCGATTGCATTTGTTTTTCATTCATTAATGATTGATATTAAGAGATGTACGGAAATGTGGGAGAGAGTCACACTCACGCCGGGGCGATGAGAGCGATTCCCCACATTGTGTTTGGAAAACGGATGGGAAAGGAAGAAAAATGGCCACAGTTAGTGCATGATCCCGGTTAAACAATTATAATATGGCTCGAAGTTCCACAGAGGTTTACCCTCCTCGTAAACATACCCAAGTCTTTCTCCATAAAGTTATTCTATTAAAAAGTGGCCAATGACCGTCGATCGTTGAAATACGAAAATTCGTAAAATTTCCGATTTTGTGTCACGCTTACTTCTTCCACTGAATGCATTCCCAAATTGCCGCTAAAATAAAAACTTAGTAGTAAGTAAGATGGTAATTAAAATTAGTACTACTTAAGATGGCAATTAAAATTAGTACTACTTAAGATGGTAATTAAAATTAGTAGTAATTAAGATGGTAAGTAATTCGACGCACATGAAAAACGAATAAAAAGGGAATAAATCTTGAGAATTTGGATGAAGTTCCTATTCCACTTGTACTTTTCCTTCCCTCGAATCAATTGTTTTTGTTACAAGTACGCATTCGTATTGAGTATATGAATCGTGATGAGCTGACACTTAATAGCTAATGTTAAAGTTTAGAATCATTTCGGAGTTTTTTATAGCCTAGAATTTAATTCATGGCACATTTTTTAATAGATAATCGTGATGGTTAATTTCCATAAAATTCTAACTTCTCTGATCAGTGTTTCTTTAGTTTCTTCAGTGTATCTCCTGACCCTAATGGCTGGGATACAAAAGACTCGGATGCGGAAACTTTGTGAGGCTACATTCTGGAGAGTTTTTGTTTATTTTTGTAATTTTATTCAGAAATCTAATATTTGACAAAGCACAGTACCAAAGATGATCTAACGTCGTCTTTTAGCGTTCATTTTTGTATTACACATTTTGGGAGATCCTAAGACACATTCGCAAACTATTATGAGTTAACGCACGTACGCAAATTTAGTATCAGCCTTAGTTAATTGTTAATCATAATATATGCAAGTTAAGAGCCGATAAGATCTAAGGTTGAGAGATTAGCTTTATTAGCGATGTGAGACTCTCTCACGCAGTTTGTCGTTTATTTAATTACAAACATTCCTAAAAACTGAGAGAGCGGAGTGTGGGAATAAATCTTAGTAAAAGAAAATTTCAACTGAATTTTGTTTTGCATTGATAGATAAAAGACCACCTCAGCGTGATCAGATAATCGTTGATATTTGCGTGTGAGGTCAGAGAGCGGGAACCCGAAAATTCACCTAACTTTTATCTTTCAACGTTAATTAACGAATACTGCTCAAAAAAATCCCGGGTCCATTACTGTTAGCTGATGCAGACAATATCCTTCATTCGATATAGAAGCACGCAAAAATAGAGACAGAAGATACATGAAAAACTTGATTTCCCAATACCTAGCAGATCATTCTTAATCTCATGCAGTCGCGGTTGCGGAAAAGCACCAAAAATCACGAACAAACTCAATGATAATCACGAAGGAGACTCGAGCTCAACAAAAATATCTCTCTTCACGATTTCGAGTCGTGATAATTTACACACGATGGAAGAAACGGACAAACTTATCTGGCTCTCCGCTAGACATGCCTCCTCGCATTCTTCCCTTTTCACTCTCCGAGCACAAGGAGGGCCAAAAAGAAAGTTACGTCCTGCGGTAGAACAAGAAAAGAGAAGGCGACGGAAATACGTCACTCGGAGGACTTCTGAACAACCAATCACGGGCAACGACCGACTCTCATTCTTCTTACCCTTTGCTGGACCAAGAACGGTACTCTCGTCAAATAAAAAAGGGAGCGGAGCCATAAAAATTAAACGGAATATAGAAGAAGGGAAAATGATAAAAAGGAAGCGAATAAGGAGGACAAACAAAAATGCCGAGGGAAAGAATGAAACGAGATAAAATCTATGCTACGCGGCGAGCGGAATCGAATACAAGGGATGGAAAAAGGAGTATTTTCTGGGACGAAAGGAAGGAGGGCGCGACAAAGACGAGATAGGGAACGGAATAAAAAAATGTACATAGATTATTTCCCTTCTTTTTCCTTTTAAAGAGCCGATCGGTGAAATACGCCTGGGCGTCCTTTTGGAGTCGAGGACAAAAGGGGTCCAGAAGTCCTGGCATTTGGATAAGGCACAACGGTGTCGGACTTCGTAAGGGAAAGATAATAGAAGAGACGCATGAAGAAGTGTCCTTCGGAAGGGAAAAATAATAAAAAAACGCAGAGATTGGAGTTCTCTCGGATTTGTAAAGGAGGGGAAAAAGAGAAATTGGAAGGCATCGAAGAAAGATGTACTAGGCGCTTGGAAGTGGCGAGGAAGGAGAGAGTAAGGATACTGTCAAGATTATATCGCGGCAAGATTATGTGCTCGAAAGAATAGGAGGGCTTATAAGTATGGAGCTCCTCGAGGAGCTTTTTCTTGAAGATAACGAGGTTATTAAGGGTCAAGCGTTGATGTAGTGGAAGAAGAGGAATTCGGCGATCCGAAAAATTGAGCGATAAGAAACGAACGAAAGAGTATAAGATATAATGGGTTTGTGTTGTAATCAATGCCTTAAACGACTGTATCTAATATTATGTCTCGACTATCGGAGAAAATCCTTTCAATTTTATGTGAAATGAAATATGACCAAATAGTTTCTAACACCGCTGAATCCACCCCAGTTAGAAAACCTAGCAAGAGGAATTGTGATTAACAAAAGGTTTACACTTTATTGTGAATTACCATTTAAAAAATACTATTCATCTGACAGTAAATTACTGTAACTCAGTTTCACTTTGCACCGGCAAGCTAAGTTAAAATGTTGATAACACTAACGTTGTAAGATCGGATATCAATAAAGGGAGAACCACATACATTTAAAGCAAGAGAAATAGAAACATCTAAGACCGACCAAAACTAAAGAAAGTATGGCGAAATGCTGCGATGGTGATTTAAAGGGATGAAATAATAAATCATAACTTTGATGCTAACAGTAGATTTGAATTAGCGTCTTCTTTTTTCTTAACTTTGCTTCACAGTAAATGTTTTCAATAATGTTTTGAATAACCGTTTCTATTATCGGATATCAGGTTATCATTGAATCAGGAGCAATTTTCCTATAAGTCACAATTGAAGCAACGAATAGATCAATTCTATTCCTTCTGTTAGAATTTCCTTATCAGGTCTCGTTAAATTTATAATTTGCTGTCTTTCCATTTTTCCAAATTTACAAGGAAAAATGCCAATGAATCTTCTCACCAAACGCTGAACATAATTTAATAAAGGTAAAAAGTTCATATATTCCTCATTAATCGTAGGCACGCTTGGAGAGATGCACGATGGAGTAAGTTAAATTAAATAATAAATATCGATTTTCCAACTCGCCTCACCTTTAAGAGTAATTGCTATCGGAATTAATAGTTAATGTTTTCTAAAAATCATACGTCAATCATGCAAAACCGTACTTCTATACTGGAAGCATAAACAGTAAAAGACATTCGATCCAGCAACTTGCACTGCTTTCATTCATATCTCTCAAACGCGTCGACACTAAAGCAGATCTATTCGCGATAATTTAACGCATTATTTAGCACCTTTTTGCTTGCAATTGGGACGTACACTTCGAAATTAAGCCTTTTAAAGATTTCGACCAAAAGTCGGGGATTGATTATCCCTGCGAGGGAGGGACCCTCTGAAAAACGGCACCAGAAAAATGGCGAAAAAGGAAGACCTTGCTGATGAAGGTATGTACTTAGGGTCTCAATTCCTCTGCGGTCTATTTGGTTAGGCCATCATTCGGCCTCTCGACCCTCCTCAGCAAACAGGTGCTATTTATATCTTCTGCTGCGGCTATCATTCTAAGCATAGCGCTGGTTCGTTTTAAAATAAAGTTTGAAATAATGGAATGGCTCGTAGAAAGTGTCGGCGTACATACCAAAGGGAGATCTTCTTTCCTGAGTTTGTATTCCATTTTGAGTGATCTTCACACTATATCTCATATATCGGAACCTCGCAAAGGAAAGCACCCCTTTAAATTGTTTGTTTAAAATAGGTCTACGAATATTCGCTACAGTCGGTTAGCCTCCGACGGATTAGCTGCCGACGTTTTCGCTACAGAAACAGAAGAACTAACATTGGATTATTAAATACAGTGAAATCTTTCTTATTTAGAACCTAAAATTAAGCAGTAACCTGAGTTATCTAATATATAATAGTTATTTGTGAATCTGAATCATCACTCATTTATAACGTGAAACAACACACTCATTTATCTTAGGATGCGTATTCTCTACGTATAAAAGGCTTGAAAATAAGCGTAAAATATACTTTTGTCATATTTTTACGTTCGGATAAATGTTATCCTCCCCTATTGCTCGCTCCGATTCCAGAAATTAGTCTAATATTTGTTTAAGAAACTGTTAAATATTATTGAAGTTTCTGCATTCTATCCAGCAATGACAATAAAAATTGATTACGACTAATCTCAGCCTTAGCCAAAAATCAGTTAATTGCGTGTAATTACTAAAGCATTATTACTAGCAGTCAGTCGCCGCGGACCAAATCGTCGTGGGACCAAATCGTAGCGGACCAAAGTAACGGCTGCGGAAATAATGACCATCAGTGATAAGATGATCTTAATTTTTTGGAATTGATCATGTTCTTTCAATTAATCTAGAAAACTATTTTTATCTTTAAATATCTAATTTCATTTTGTAACTACGTAACTTATAAATTCATATTCTCTGTGTTTAATACGTTTTTAAATCGATTTTCCTTTTTCTACTCGTTTTCGGTTACCTACTATTTCATTGTATATTAATATATCTTGCCTTACATGTATATGCTGCGCTTTCGCGGTTTTTTTCACCCCCCTTCTCTGTGGGTGTTTTCCCGCAACGCGGGTTTTTTCTTTGTCAATCTTCAGCTCAGGTTTTTCTTTCACACTGCACTCTTTCCAGGGTCTATCTATCTCTTTCTTTTAGTTTATAATTATATTTTTTACGTATTATAACGACATACGAGGTAAGGTGGAAGAGAGGCCTAACCTCGGCAATAAAGGGTCTATCTATCCATTTTAAACGGAAATAGATAGAGATATTCAAGCGGCGCTCAATTTTCAGCTACTATTTCAAGTGGGAATCGAATCGTAGCCTCTCTGACCTTTAACGTTCATGGGGACAATATGCACAGGATGTTTATCAATAAATCACTACTGGTGACATTTTATTGTCGAAGTAAGAGAGGCGTGTGGGATCGCCCCCATGGTCCTCATCTCGTACCACAAGGCGAAGGCTCCCTTTCTAGGTCACGTCTCTATCGGTACAAAATAATAATGGGCACTGCTATGCTCGGAAAAGAAAATGCCCATCTTTAAAGAAAATTCTGCCGATACATTTTTTGTGTAAGCGAACCTTTGTACAGGCAAACGGGTGTGTTAGATGAGAACGTCCGGATTGCAAAATTTTCTTGAACATCCTTTGGTACAGCCAAAAGCTTCTGCAGACCTTATCTACTTCTTTAGAAACTTAAAAGACGAATTCAAAAATTCATATTTACATAATATAACCATACAACACGAGTTGGAAAGCAATTTAGTTCACGATAAATATCAACGGTGGAAAATATTGAAAGAACGCATAAGTTGGAGGTCATGACATTTTTGGCTTGCTCGAAATGAGTAAATATTCTCCACTGGAAATTTGTGCCAGAAAATAAAACGGAATTCTTTTTAATTTAAAATTAGATTTAATAATTATGGACATCGAGGTTGATGAAAAAAATGTACTTCAGAATGGAATGAAGTTCAAGAAAACCAATGTATGCTATAAAAACAAATGTTAAAATAATCTGTGTGATTTCGATAAGAACAACATAGAAGATACCACAAATACTTCGCGCTCAGGTCAACTAAATTAATTTATCGCAAATATATTTATTCACTAGCAGTAAGGAATCTTGTTTCACAAATAAGGTATGAGGAAATGAATATAAAGAGGCAATTTAAAAGCTTTGAAGGAAAACAGAACTGAAAAACACAGATATACGCCACTGGCGGCTTGCAGGATACAAATCTTAATCTAAAAATCTGAATACCTCTGAACTGATCCTTGATAAAAGAATTGGCTCAAACTCCATTTCCTGTTTTTGAAGAGAATTAATTTGATTGAGTGAAAGTATACTCATCTGGACATATTCATTATCTATTTTACAAAGTAGATAATACATTTTCTGTTAAGATTTTTGCATGCATTGTAAACAGGAAAGGCAAAACCTGACTAATCCATCTAACGTTAACAGCCAATCAAACAATCATAAGACATTCCTCCCTTTATTCTAAAGATAACTGATACCAACTTTTTAAATATCTTCCTCGTCGTTCTAATAATCGGCAACTGATAGTTCTGAAATAATTATAAAATCTTTCCATCCAATAAACTTATATAATTTCCAGAAAACCATAATTTATTGAGTAATGATCTGACGATCATTTCATTTTAACTTTGAATATCATTAATTATCTTTTAATTAGAGATATTTAAATATTATATTTAATTATTAATTAAGTATTCACTGTGGGAATATGTCGCAACACCTCCACACAAGTGTTGTATAATGTCAGAAAGAACAGTTTTACTTACATTGTATCTCCAAAGTCCACGTGTCCTCGAGAGGCTCCGATAAGAGCATTATATTTTCCGATTTGCAAGTGAGGAATTTGCCAGCGTCGTCCTTGGTGGCCACCATTGAAAGTGTACTGGTGGTGGTGTTTCCATCGCTTGACGTCTGAAAATCAATCATACGTAGTTATAACATTTTTATGATAAAGTATTAAAATATTACATCGATTTAATTTCACTAAGCAGTCAAGCTACAAAGGAAAACGGGTAAGGGTGACTTTGCACAAGATGGTGCGCACCCAAAAAAAATCCCAAGGAAGAATGGTCTTGAAAAAAGTGCTTCAACGGTGCTTCAATGAAGCCGTGACTGCGAACGATGCCGCCATGCGGACGAACTCGCAACGTCCTTGCCCACAAAGTATCCCGAATGGCTTGGAGAAATTTTCTGCCGGGATAGCTCAACGGACAGAGCACTCGACCGGCAATTGGGAGACCCGGGTTCGATTCCTGGTCCCGTCAGACTTTTTTCAAGACCATTCTTCCTTGGGATCAGTACGCTACGTTTAATTTCTGGTGACAAATATTTCTTTGAATGTAAGGACAACGAATACTGTCAATAATACTCGCGGATTCAAAGTTGTAATTACAAATACTAAGTTATTTAGCTATATATATATTTGAGATAACATTTTAAAGCAATGCAATATTAAACTAAGCAACTGAAATTAGCTTCGAAATATTACAGAGTAGTCTAGAACCCCAAAAATATAAGGTTTTCTTATATCTCCTTAGCGAATGCAGAAGGACTGATTTAAAAAGGTATATACTTCAATGGATTTCACTTGAACTTCGCACCGAGAATAAGCAATAAAGTTCAACCCAAACCGACAAACTGTCAAATCTCCTTCAAAATCCAAAATACCCAAATCAGGCCTCTACGAAATTCCAAGCCAATTTCAACAAAGACAATCATTGATTGTAAACGAGAAGAAAGGGAAACCAGACTATACGAACATATACTTCCCTTTATATATTACGAAATAAACAGATCGAGCGTTACGCACGATCCACAAAAAACGACCGCAAAATCAACAGAGAAAACTTAAAACTTCAAATATCAGTGCAGAAGTTCCCAAACTTGACGCCTACAAAAGCGCATTAATTCACAGAAACTCACTATGAATAACGACCTGGGAGCGACACCTTCTTTTGTTTTGTTCCCCCCCTTGACGTCACACCACTAAATGTACAAATACGCCACTCCTGTCATCCTCAGTTCTCTTCTGCTCCTGAACATCCACATAAACACCCTGGAAGCTGCCTTTCGGCGTGTGGCAGGGGGTGTAAACACCGAGCGTTCGAGTTAGCTCTTTAGCTTATTGTCGTCGCGTTCGCGGAAAGAATGAGTCCCTAAAACGACTTGTCCTCCACATATCTGAGATGGTAACTTAGTTGCAGAAATACCTGTTGGGAATTATTATAATAAGCATAGGAAAGTGCAGCCACGGAGAACCAATTAGCGCCCGATATTTGGAATTTCCCACCGGTTGGTTCGCTTGCAAACTACTGCTTATTGGAGCTTTTATTCAAAACTATCATGTATTAACACAGCCCTTGAGTTAATACGAATACCATAATCGGACAAAAAATAACCTAGCCCTCAATAAGATGCTCATTTATTCAGATATAGAAAAAAGAAAACAATATATGTAAATGTTTAGAATTACAAACGCCTCTGGAGACTCGCAGGGTGTGGGTATAAATCTGTTTCCATGTTAACAAGATTCTGGGCGGAAGTATCCCGGCCCATGGATTTCAGGCAATTCTGGTGACTCCGTGGAATATTTAAGTTTAGGATGAAGTGATGCATTAAAGCCATACAAAATCAAGGAACGGAAGTAGGTTAACACTGTTAGGTTTTCATATGCACCTTAGCCATCCAAACGGTTGTTTTATTTTTGGTTGGTAGTATAAAAGCTTGTGTGTACGATTTCGAAAGGGGTTAAAAATACTAGTGAATACACTATACGATAAAGCAAGGGAATTTATAATGAAAATAAACGTAAGAGAAATTAAAGTAATGAAATTCAGCAAAGGAATAAAAGCTAAGTTAACGAATAGAGTAGATGGTGAATAACTAGAACAGGAAGATGATTTCTCTTACTTGGGAAGTTCTATCTTGAGATGGAAGGCGTACAGATGAGGTTGGGAAAGGAATAGCATTGGCAATGAAAACTTTCGTTATACGAAGGGAACTGATCAAAGGGGTCACGATAAAGGATAAGAGTGGTATAATCCTTATGTGGAGTGTTTTGCTGTATGGGTGTGAAACGTGGACCTTACGCTAAGAGGACATCAAAAGATTAGAGGTTTTTGAGATGCAGGTATGACGTAGAATAGAAGGGTAGGTCGGGTCGATAGAAATATAAACACAGAGGTACTAGAGATGGCCGGGGAGGAGAGGGTTTTCATTGATGTAGTTAAAAGTAGACAGAGGAAATGGGTGAATGAAGTATTAAAAGGACAGGGGTTGCTAAATAATGTAATCGAAGGAAGAATACAAGGAAAAAAGCAGAGGGGAAGATATAGTCAAAAGTTATTAGATGGCATAAGGGTGTGCCGATTTAGTCGCCAATTTATAAGTAGCAAATTTCCAAGTAGCTGACAAAAAGGTCTACGACAAAAAGTCCTACGAGAAAAAGTCCTTCGTACTTGCAGTCCTTCGCCCTTGCAGGCCTTCGCCCTTGCAGGCCTTCGCCCTTGCAGGCCTCGGTTCTNCTCAACGGACAGAGCACCCGACCGGCAATTGGGAGACCCGGGTTCGATTCCTGGTCCCGTCAGACTTTTTTCAAGACCATTCTTCCTTGGGATCAGTACGCTACGTTTAATTTCTGGTGACAAATATTTCTTTGAATGTAAGGACAACGAATACTGTCAATAATACTCGCGGATTCAAAGTTGTAATTACAAATACTAAGTTATTTAGCTATATATATATTTGAGATAACATTTTAAAGCAATGCAATATTAAACTAAGCAACTGAAATTAGCTTCGAAATATTACAGAGTAGTCTAGAACCCCAAAAATATAAGGTTTTCTTATATCTCCTTAGCGAATGCAGAAGGACTGATTTAAAAAGGTATATACTTCAATGGATTTCACTTGAACTTCGCACCGAGAATAAGCAATAAAGTTCAACCCAAACCGACAAACTGTCAAATCTCCTTCAAAATCCAAAATACCCAAATCAGGCCTCTACGAAATTCCAAGCCAATTTCAACAAAGACAATCATTGATTGTAAACGAGAAGAAAGGGAAACCAGACTATACGAACATATACTTCCCTTTATATATTACGAAATAAACAGATCGAGCGTTACGCACGATCCACAAAAAACGACCGCAAAATCAACAGAGAAAACTTAAAACTTCAAATATCAGTGCAGAAGTTCCCAAACTTAACGCCTACAAAAGCGCATTAATTCACAGAAACTCACTATGAATAACGACCTGGGAGCGACACCTTCTTTTGTTTTGTTCCCCCCCTTGACGTCACACCACTAAATGTACAAATACGCCACTCCTGTCATCCTCAGTTCTCTTCTGCTCCTGAACATCCACATAAACACCCTGGAAGCTGCCTTTCGGCGTGTGGCAGGGGGTGTAAACACCGAGCGTTCGAGTTAGCTCTTTAGCTTATTGTCGTCGCGTTCGCGGAAAGAATGAGTCCCTAAAACGACTTGTCCTCCACATATCTGAGATGGTAACTTAGTTGCAGAAATACCTGTTGGGAATTATTATAATAAGCATAGGAAAGTGCAGCCACGGAGAACCAATTAGCGCCCGATATTTGGAATTTCCCACCGGTTGGTTCGCTTGCAAACTACTGCTTATTGGAGCTTTTATTCAAAACTATCATGTATTAACACAGCCCTTGAGTTAATACGAATACCATAATCGGACAAAAAATAACCTAGCCCTCAATAAGATGCTCATTTATTCAGATATAGAAAAAAGAAAACAATATATGTAAATGTTTAGAATTACAAACGCCTCTGGAGACTCGCAGGGTGTGGGTATAAATCTGTTTCCATGTTAACAAGATTCTGGGCGGAAGTATCCCGGCCCATGGATTTCAGGCAATTCTGGTGACTCCGTGGAATATTTAAGTTTAGGATGAAGTGATGCATTAAAGCCATACAAAATCAAGGAACGGAAGTAGGTTAACACTGTTAGGTTTTCATATGCACCTTAGCCATCCAAACGGTTGTTTTATTTTTGGTTGGTAGTATAAAAGCTTGTGTGTACGATTTCGAAAGGGGTTAAAAATACTAGTGAATACACTATACGATAAAGCAAGGGAATTTATAATGAAAATAAACGTAAGAGAAATTAAAGTAATGAAATTCAGCAAAGGAATAAAAGCTAAGTTAACGAATAGAGTAGATGGTGAATAACTAGAACAGGAAGATGATTTCTCTTACTTGGGAAGTTCTATCTTGAGATGGAAGGCGTACAGATGAGGTTGGGAAAGGAATAGCATTGGCAATGAAAACTTTCGTTATACGAAGGGAACTGATCAAAGGGGTCACGATAAAGGATAAGACTGGTATAATCCTTATGTGGAGTGTTTTGCTGTATGGGTGTGAAACGTGGACCTTACGCTAAGAGGACATCAAAAGATTAGAGGTTTTTGAGATGCAGGTATGACGTAGAATAGAAGGGTAGGTCGGGTCGATAGAAATATAAACACAGAGGTACTAGAGATGGCCGGGGAGGAGAGGGTTTTCATTGATGTAGTTAAAGGTAGACAGAGGAAATGGGTGAATGAAGTATTAAAAGGACAGGGGTTGCTAAATAATGTAATCAAAGGAAGAATACAAGGAAAAAAGCAGAGGGGAAGACATAGTCAAAAGTTATTAGATGGCATAAGGGGTGGGGTGGGTTTCTGGGAGGTAAAGGAAGGAGATTAGTGGAGAACGTAAGGGCACATAAACCAACCGAAGGGTAGAAAACTGATGTAAGTAGTTCAGCCTTTCTTCGACTCTTCTATGGAGTATGTCGACATAACTAATGACTTCTCAATGCCTGTCTTCGGTAACTGAAACTCTGACAAATCACGAGAAGCAGATTGCGCCTCAGCTGAGATCCATATAACTGAAGGAAATATTATCTTCGTAGTGAGAATGAGGTATCCTCATTAACACATCTCAGGGAATAAAACGCCCCCCATTGCAGTTAATATTTAGTTCTACTCAGTTTCTCAAAACAGCTGAGCGTAAGATTCTCCATTGGACGAGACCTTATAAAAATCCGTTGTATACTTGAGAGGATCTTCGGAGGAATCCACTTTTGGAAGAGACGAAGTCAATCAAAGTAGAGATCGGTTATTATCACCCCTCAGGCCACTTTGACTCGCAAATTAATTTATGGACATATATAATAGGGCTTCCGGCCCTCTTTTCCCTATTCTTTTGAATCCGCGATAAATCGATGCGGACTTTGAGGGTGTAGGAATCCTTCCCCCGCCATTCCGCGAACCATTAAGCGAAATCCATTCCTCAAACGTGCCATTATGTGAAGAGTGGCGATAGCGAGAATGGAAATTTCAGCTCAAAAGCACAATGGAAAGAGGACTACGCTTTATGATGCTCTGTTTTTCTCCGATAAATCCACCGTCCTTTACATGTCTCTAGAAACATTTCAAATAACGATCATTTCGCTTTTTTATCGATTTTTTTCCGTCCCGCCATACTAAAAACATTCTTCAATATCCACGTTCGGTGGAAACCTTAAAGTCACTGCACTGCTTGACACACTTGTGTGATTTTATTTCAAAATTGCCTCTCTATATATCGAGGACGATATCATAAATAATAAATAATGGTCTTGGTGGTTCATCGGAATTTCATTGCGTAGTCGAACGTAATTCTTTCGACGACGAGTAAACATGTGCGAAATAGGTCGCCGAAAGAGCAGAGAATGGAACATCATCTACGCGACAGCTGTTTAAAACTCCTAAAAATATATTACTGCGTAGAGTCTTATCTGCTCAGGGATAAACCATTATTCCTAAACAAGAGTCGTTCGGTCTTCCTTTACTAGATCTTACGTATTATTACCAATATAATTTCCGAGTGGACCCGTCAAATAAATATGTACAGACACCATTACTTCATAAAGGTATTAAATAATAATGAAAGAGCTCTATGTTCTCCTGCAATCAACATCAACCTCACTCAAGCGCATAGTAGCGAATTAATCAGGAACTATGGAAACCTCTTCGCTTAGAAAAACGATTTCACTGATCACACTTTGCTATAACATAACTATTTATCATAGCTTATAAAATTATAATATGATAATAGTGGTTATGAAGTTTAAAAATGTGCGCATTAGTATTTTATGCCTTCTTGGAGGCGGATTAAGGATGTCTTCAAGCAATTGATTCCGTTCTTTTATGTTGTGCTTAACAAAAGCGACCTTGACTCGATCCCAGGATCACCGTTGAACTTATGCAGTTTGTTAATTGCATACGTAATTGAATCACTTCCTCTATCGTCCTTCCGATCTCTTCCGGAAATTTTCTGAAAATATTCTTAAGTCCATCTCAATGTCATTCTAAAAGGAGAACAGTCCTATCGTCGAACTCAAGATCATATCGCGAGATGCGGCTACAAATGATGTTTCTCAAGCAAATCCAATAGTGGTATACACGGTTTTTAACACTTTCGTTAGGGATGGTGCCAAATGCAATCCCCCTTGTCCTTCGCTGAGTGCGACATCTGCCGTAATAGAAAAATTGACCCTTAAAAGGATTTCAAACCGGGAAATGAATCAGAAAAGCTTTATTTTTCAAGAGAACTGCTTTAAGTGAAAAGGATATCGCGGTAGCTTGGGATTCACATTTCTTATGCACCCGACCGATCCGAGCGAGTCCGGGCCGAAAGCGTGCTGTGCGAGTGCGGATTCACACGCCGACGCCGACTTTATTCCCTCCCGACTCTGGCAATGGAGATGTCACGAGCAGCAATTTTCCTCCTCGGAAGTTCTTGGTGGAAATTTAGGCGAAATAGAAGATATTGGGCTCATTATATAAACCTTGAGCACTTCCGCATACTTTCAGCCGCCTCTTTCTATAATTTTGCCGATGCACGGTTATGATATTCTTTATGGAGCGACCGTCGCTCTTGGATGGTGGAAATCAATGTTTCAACGTCCATGGTTTTTACAAAATTGCGCAATGGAAAATCAGCCACCAAAAACGTCTTCCAAACAAACAAGTTTGAATCCAGTTGCTCGGCCCAGCCGAATCGGACCAGTCCGGACTCACTCGGCGTGTGAATGTGCTAAGCCATGAGTTTGTTCCCAGTGCGGAATCGGTTCGGCCCGGGCTTGCTCGGCTCTGCCCGCAGTGTGAAAGGTGCCTAAGACGTTGTTCAAGGGGACCGAGGAAAAACTATGTTTATAAACTATATACCGTTTTAACCGTGATATAAACAATTTTATTTCGTGTAAGTGTAACGCAAATGCTCTCAGACGCAGGTTGGGAATCCTTGAAAGAAAGGAGATTAGAACTAGGCTGCGATTGTTAAATAAATTCAGAGGAAATACATTTTCGGAAGACGTAATTGGTATTATGCGACCCCCTTCTGCTACTTTGGCCGATCCGACAGTGAGCGAAAAATAAGAGAAATAGATGCGAGGACAAGTCGTTTTAGGGACTCTTTTTTCCGCGAACGATACGAGGTAATAATAAATTAAAGAAGTAATTCTACTCTTGGTGTTTACACCCCGTGCCACACGCCGGAAGGCGGCTTGAAGGGTACTTATGTAGATGTAGATTTCTTGCTCACTGAAAACAGCAGGGGACGATTTTTGGCTCTTTAATTTTTAAATATGTGCTGTAGACGTTGAAACGAGAAGAGATTCTTTAAGATTTGCGCTATTATTCCGCAGCTGAAGGCGGGAAAGCAAAAGTGTACGCCAGCTATTGCTGTGTTAAATTGATTTGAACTTGGTTGGTATGTTAATTGGTTGCTTGATAGATTTTTGATGGATTGGTTGATTATTGTCATATTTTTGAGAATGGTTGACTATTTGGGCAAAGAGATCGTCTTCTATTATTGATTTATTATGGACATTTTCAATATACAATCTTGAAACTATTCATCAAATAGACAGGACAAATAACATATTGTTCAACAGCTGTGTAAAAAAAAGGACGAATTATCAAGACAACGTGAAGGGACTTATCAACAGCCCAATATACACCACCCTCGAACACTGATTAGTTTGAAATGTTTTTAACTCACGTTTGCAGAGTAAGAAATACACAACGAGGTGACATTGTTTCTTAAATTTTGCCCCGATACAAGAATGGTGGGGAAGATCCCACTCTACCTCTGAGCTGGCTGCGGCCGTCGGATTAGGCGTTTTTTTAAATCCCGCGAGTCACCAGTGGCGTATGGCAGGAGAGCATTACTGAGTCTATCCAATTAGCTTCTTTGACGCTATGTCGAATGAATGACCAAAAGTAAAGATCTGTTTTAGCGAATAATTTCTTGTAGTGCATTTTCGATGCCTCTCGGATATCTCGCTCGCTTATTACCTGAATTACAATATCTTCTACTTCGTATAAAAATTCTGAACCGATGAACTTTTCGAAAATCTTTCGTCGGTAATCTAATCTTCTCGCGTGGACTGATTTCCACCCGAATGATTCTATCATAACCTTAGCGCTCCTGTCGAACCTGAAATCTCCGATGACGAAATGGGCTGTGTTCGACCAAATCTGAGACCAACGCTACTTCATGAGGATCCGTAATCGCGCAGCTGCATTCGAGACTTGGTGAAATGACGGAAAATTAAGCGATTTCTTTGATTTGATTCTAGAAGAGCATCCTCTCAGAGTTCTACTTGTTCTACTTCGCATTCCATTTCTCTTTCCTAGAATATGTTCTATGAGCGATAAACTACTGCTGGGTGTAGTATATTGTAGTGATAAGTGTTTGTTTAGACGCACGAAATCCAATGGATGTCCTGAAATCTGGTATCCGTGTATCACGTTGGTGGAACGCGTGATACTCATAGCAACGCACTTCTTTACATTCAAATCAATCTCTGCATATGAAGTTAAGACAAGGGAGGCAATACCTTCGGGTCCCGGAGCCTTTTTCCTGTCGATCTGTAATAACTTTCCAATTCCATCAAATGACAACTAAATGGGGCACATCTTCGAATGAATGCGCCTAAAAGAATTATTAAATTGGCCATTGTCTACAGTGGAGCATTTCTGATAGTGCTAATTAAGTAATTTCGCTTTTTCTATCGAATTATTTATGGTAATTCCCTCTTCGCTTATTAGGCTAGGTACGGAAGACTGAACATACAACCAAAATTCTTTCTGATCGCCACCTAGTGATTCCAACAAGGTTCCTAAATTCCTTTTTGTGCTTCATCCTTAACTAGTTTCCGCACTTCTCTATGCTTTTGCTGTTCAAACTTTAGATTTTTCTCCGCAAGCTTGAAGCGTCCTCAATTACAAGTGACTTATTCTTTGCATCCTACGCAACTTTGGTTTCGTCCTACTTAGCTTTGTCTTCTTCGTCGCTCCTTTTGCTCGCGCACGTTCTTAGTCGAAACATATTTAATTAAACCTTCTTCATAACGAAGAAACTCTATCCAGCTATCATCGACTGCGTTCGCACGCACAAAGAGGCAGGAATCATCACTGTGATCGATGAGATAGCTCTGGGACTCCGCAAAATTTCGCTTTGCAATATACATATACTTGCCATAATGGCTGAAGTGATTTAGCTGTCCCTGCCTTCATCTCCGCCATTATCACGTCCTGTTTCGATCCTAGAAACAAGGCTGCATGCCGTTCGTTTTTCAAATTTATGCAGCTATATATCGAGTGAGTTAAGCACGTGCAGACGAGGATTAAACTAAAACATCCGTTTAGTGGAAACCGCCGCGCAGGGCAAACCCACGGGCGAAGGCCGTAATTCGCGATGACCGCATCAGTTAAGGTGACGGCGGTCGCCTCATTATCGCTTGTTCGTCAAAAAGTGGGCTTCCCTCCGCTGCGGTCCGCGTTGATTGAAATCGTCGCTCGTGAAGGTAACGTTTACGTGCAGCGACTAATTGTAAGCTATCGAGGTGTGTGAATTTGGACGCCTCCGTCCATAAACACGATGAATCGTGTGAGGCCTTTTCATTTCAAACTGAGGGCAACGTGTTTAAAGATGAGGCAGAGATATCTGCGACGAAAGTTGTGGGCTATTCGAAACTAATCAATCTCCGAGACAAATTTCTTCGAATGCAACAAAAACAAGAATAATCTAAAGTAAAAGCACGATTTAACTAAACACTAACTTTCTCTTCTGCTTCTAGTAGTGTTAAAAATATCTACTAATATGATTGTGATTATTTTAGTTTGTTTGTATTATGAATAAGCTAAATTTGGATTGGATTTTCGGTATTATATTTTATATATTCCTGATGGTGTGAATTTAGCATTTTGCTTACTTTTCACACATTTATATTTTTCAATGTTTCCGTCATTTTCTTTCTATTACTATTTCTTTATCTAAAATCTTCATCATTACTTACGTATAACTCATTTGATAACATTTTCAAGCATTTATTATCGAATTTCTTAAATAACGTGATACGTCTGATTTAAGCTTAGCGTTAAGGAAGAGAATTACCTCGATTAATCAAGGCTTTCACTTTCTATCTCGTAATTTATTGGAGAGCAACTAAAATATTGACTGACAACGAAAAAAAATTTCCTTTAATTGAGAGCGTCACATGTTCGAGCAAGTGATTCTGAACGATAACTTTGCTGAAATAATATTTAACTGATTTATTATAGAAAAAGATAAAGTCGATATTTTTCTAATACCACTTGCTTAATAAAAATTAAACAATACGTGTAGAACGCAGTAAGAAATTAAAATATAAACTGTCCACAAAATACATTTATTCACGACCAGATATCGGTGTTGAGTTACACCATCATCAGGTCGTGAACTTGGTCATGATTACATATATTTTGTGGAAAGTATATATTTTAATCTCTTATTGTATTTTAGATTGAAGTCCCATCAGATTTCACTTGAAACTATACTAAACTATAAGAAACGGAAACTTTCCAAAAACCCTCATTCTTCATTTATCTAACGTTTAGATTTGCAATCGAGAAAAATGAAAGTAATTTTAACTTTTATGAGACACCTACTGAATGCATCACATAATTTATTACCCTTTACACTTTACAACAGAGTACAGAGTAAGTTGATTTCCAGAATAAAATGAATGAACGGGATTTCGGCATTTATTGAGTAAAATTCAAGGAGAAAACTAATTGCAAAATAAACGAACTTATTCAATCACGGCCAAGGACTTCCACTGAAACATAAATGCCACGGGCGTTAATTTTCAAATAATAAATTCGAATCGATATTTAAGCGAGATATTGGGGAAAATAATAAAACTGGTATTTTAAATATCTGTCCAGAAGAGGATTTCTGTTTTTATACATTATTACGTAAAGAGCTCGGATCCAAATAAGCAAATAATTAGTTTCAAGCAAAGAATTTTCTAAAATATCCATAAAGAATAATAATAATTATTATCAATCACAGCTAGATTGCAGTTCGAATTTTAATTTACATTGCTTTACACTCATCGGGTCACACTCGCATCTAGACTCACTTCAGAGCCTGATGAAGATCACTGAGTCGAAAAAGTTGCTCAAATCTTATTTTATTACAATTAACAAAGTTTATCTGTTTCGATTCCTGAACTTAGATTCGTTAGGTGTATGACAGACAGTTTGTTGAGCCCTTTTTTAGGCAGGCATCCTCAGTTAAAGAACAAATTAATTCGACATAAGCACGGAAAAACCATGAATACAGTACCTCCACTCCAAGGAATAAATTCAGCGCAAGCAATGGATAATCACTTTCAAAATTGCAGTTGAATTATGATTTAAATTTAGACTGTACCCCGCGAACTGCTAATGGCGTATGGCAGGGGGTATGTTACAATTTTATATTACCATTTTACCTAATCTACCTTTTTAGTTTTTCTGATGCTATGCGGAAGGAACGACCAGAAGTAACTATCTGTTTTAGTGATAACTTTCTTTTAAATAACTGTCGATGTCTCTCGGAGATATCTCTCGTTTTTTACCGAAATTAAGTCTTTTACTTCGCCTAAACATTCTGAACATGATTTTTTGAAAAGATTTCGTCCGTTATCCAATCTTCTCACCTTGAGTGAATTCCACCCCAAGTATGTACACACACCAGTTTTAAGCGGCGTAGTTACTTTGAATCAATTTCTCAGTTTTTGAGAAAAGGAATATGTAAAGTTTATAAATGCTGATCCAACGTTAGATATACATATATATATACACACACACACACCACATATACAGGTTTGGCAGTCCAAATTCACCCTTTTGCAAATCAAATTCACCCTTTTACAAAACAAATTCATCCTTTTGCAAATCAATTTCACCTATTAAGAAATCATATATCTAAACTG
>KZ308892.1:285468-316035 GCA_000376725.2 Ladona fulva | reverse complement strand
AGTTAATTATTGTATGGTGACATGACCTTAAATTTAACTAAATCATTATTATGTTTAATTAATGTATATATAAACGCTGCCACCAGACTTCTGTCTAACTGCGGCGTAACCTGTAAATAAATAACTTCCGCAGCTAGTTTTGATGGTTACGTTCGGAGTTGCTCACAGTTCCTCTTTTATGGCTCCATATTCCTAACATTCCTAATAAGAGTGTATCATTCAAAGAGGAGTAGTTAATATACATTCCATTACTCTCATTAGCTATCATATTGTCAAATCCATGAGCAAGACAAAAGTAAATCGGAATTACATTTTCCTATATTCTATAAAACGAGAGGAATGAGAAATATTTATTATTAAGTGTCTTTTGTGCGTTATATGTTCATTAAGATTATTTTTCGATAAATTAACCGTAACAGGAAAATGGCGACTGAAAAAGTCCCCTTTAAAGGAAAACACTCTATCCGAATTTTGATAACCATATACTTTTTACAGGAACGCAATTTTATAAAAATGCAAAGTTTTAAACAGCTGCATTTCATTAAGGCCCAAAGACTTATTAATTTTGTGTGCATTTAAATTAATAAATTGTAATATTTACATCAATATATGTGGACGTGCACTTAAGAAACTCGTATTCATCAGGAGATTAGTCGACAGTAAGAGGAAATCTGTGAGCGATATTACATTGCGTTGGTTAGCACTTTGAGTAGTGTATGGGCCGACAAGTGTAGTATTCAAGAACCAGGAAAGGTGTAGCGAAAGGCGATATGATTCGTCACCACAAACCAGAGAGCGATACTCAGATGCTTCAGGATACAGGATGGGAATCTCTAGCAGATAAAAGATGTAAAAGGATTAATTTATTTAATAATGAGAGAGAAAGTTTCGAAGATGTAGCGTATAATATGCGTCCTCTATGTTGCATAGGCCATTCTGATAATGCAAGAAAAGACGAAGAAACGTCAGTGGTGCTTCTTTTTTAATTGAGCCATGGATTCGTCTTAAATTCAAATTTTTTTGCGGTGAGTATTGAATGAATCCAGCGAAATACTAACAGAGGATATTTAAGATGACTTAAATACGTTTATAGAGTCCTAATTAGCATCGAACATGGATGCAATGGGAATGAATATGGAGCGAAAGTTTATTTTCCAGACGATTCCTCAGAGTTCCCGAAAGAGAGAAGAAATAAGGGTAGAAAGTTGAGCCTTATAATGAGCAAGCGAAGAGAATGTAATCGCGGCGGGCGCTCAGGATTAGATGGAGGAGAAAAATTGGATGGGAATTTTCCTTAACTTCCACGAGGAATGCGAATCCGATGACTGTGCGAAAGAGGGTTTCGGGGTATCTTTCTATAGAAACCCGTTTAGGGTTGGCCGAAGAAAAGGGGTAGCAAAAGGGTACGAGCAGACTATAAATTTGAATTTATGGGTAATTTATTCCACATTCCTTCCCTCGCCTTTGTATTCAACGTTTTGTTCCTGAGGACAAAAAAAGATGGCCGTCCTAGCGACCGCTTTAAAGTCCTTCTCCCTAAATCCTCATAATTCACTTTACCCCATCTATGCACCCTAACCTTATCTTTTGCTTACTGCACTGTTCTTGATTTGGTCTATTTACAGATGATGACGTAGATACTCATTACTTTTTCCGGCTGAGAATGTGAGTTACTTCGTTTGTCATTCCTCAGCCTGTTTTTTAACAGTGAAACGAATGAATGCGTAAATTTTTGTTATATTTTCCATGAGAAATACTTCATCCACCTTTTATATTGGTGTCACAATATATTCGCTGAAACTACTAATAGTAGTCCTAATGACATAAATGAGGTCTCATAGGCAAGAAAGCTGGATTTTCATTGAATTTTCTAACTTTTGTGTCTGTCTTCCCCTCTGCTTTTTCCCTTGTATTCTACCCTCAATCACATTACCTCTCCCCTAAATATTTGGCCCACCCATTCCCATCCCAAGATGGAACCATTCCCATGTAAGAGAAATTATCTTCCCGTTCTTATTTTTCACCATCTACTCTGATCGTTAAAATAGTGTGTGGATTAGTGGTAGAAATCAGTATCAATAGAGGTCGGAATATCTGTTAATTTTTGTACGGCAGATTCGTTATATCAATAATTTAGAATTCTCAAATTCACTTAAGCTTTCGGAGGAAAATGCAGAAAATTGAATCTCCTAGCTTTACTTAAATCATTATAGATAATAACCAAATTATCTTTACGTAATTTTATAAGTCTTTTTTCCTTATTCCATTTATCAGTAATCTCTGAATCCCATGAAAGCATCGGCAACGTTAACCACATTATGAATAAAAAAAAACACCTGAATTGATTTTATTAAAATGTTACACTGAGTGAAAAAACAAGGCGTTGCAATTTAATTCAGCAGCCATCTTTCCATTTGATTGTCATCGAACTTTTGGTATGATATATATTAGGATCATATTTCTACGGAAAGGGTTTTCAAGAGGAATGCCAAGTGTGAAAAATAGCGATATGACTGGAACTCGAACCCAGGTCTCCCACTTTCTGGGCAGGCATTGTTACCACTAAACTCCCATGCCACGTCTCTTCCACTCAATTAAGGGAATGTTTTTGAAGAGGTTTTTAGTTTAGCATTCGTACCTGCCTGCATAAATATTATATCAAATTATTTTTATTACAAACAATTTTGTCGTGGTCTCTTCACGATGCATCTCAGTGTTGAAATTTAAAAGCCTGCGAGCGACGAGATTTAAATTCGAATAATTAAAAAAGGAGCGTTTTTCCCCAAATAGATTCCTAAAGGGAAGTGATAAAAAAAGAAATTCCCTCTCATACTTCATCTCGGCATAAGGGTGTTTACTCGTTTAAGGGGAAAGAAAATCCTCGATAAAATAAAAATAACGCTAAGGAATCGGGAAACAAGGGAAGCCGTTGCCGAGATTTAATACTAAAGCCAACACCAAAACAAATTATTGCATACGCAAAAAGGAAACTCCTTCCTTCGTTGGAATAGAAAGAGTGGATAAGGAAGAAGGAAATGCCGTTATAACCCAATTGAGGGGAGTAGAAAAAGAAAATGAAATAGATTGCGAGGGGAGATGAGGATAAAATACCGCTTTCGCCGAAGGAAAATATTCCCTAAAAAAACCTCGGGTAAAACCACCTCTATCTCCCTCNTATGCACATACTTTACATCAAGTCTCCTATTATTAAAAGTAAGCTCCTAAGGAATATGAGTAGCGCTCCGCTGGATATTTTGCTCTTGTGTGCATTTTTTGCATGAATATTAAGATTTTACTCAGATATTTAATTCGCACATCGTTAATTTCAGGTATTTATCTTTTAATACTTAGACTTTGAAAGAGTTGCAAAGAAACTATAAGAATAAAGCTTTTTATTTGTCTAATGGTACGCCGAGACTCGAACGTGGATAATCCATGTTCGGCTAATTCTGTATATCTTAAGCACACGATCAACTCGTTACAAATTAAAGTGGAACAGTAATGACGCTACTTATGCAAACTTTTCCGAAAAAGGGAATACCTTTAGAATACTTTCGCTAATAGTTGGGTACACTAATTCATTTAGCAATATTTAATTAAAGATTATGAACAAAATATGCTACATTTCAGAACCATGGGAGATCCTTATATGTAAATGTGAGATAATGGTGATTAAAGAATCCTGCGTTTGTTTGTATCAACCGAAACTGCTTCTGCCCAATTTACCCCCACTTTAACATGTTCTCCACGTAGATGACCTTAAATTATGTCTCACCGATTGCCATCTATTCCCTTCTAATTAGGCTCTCCTTCAGTACGACGCCCTTCTGGAATTCCCACCACACTCCATCCCAAACATTCCTTTGATTTCTCCGCTCAAAACTATCTTCGCTCCGACGACATCCTCGCGTCAGAGGAGTTCCACCAGATTAATTACCTTTTCAGTGTCACGCAATTTGATTCGAGAGGTTATTCAGTGTTTGCTTTTCCGACGAGCAATACTTAAGTTTAATGGTACAAAAAATATTCACAAGTTTTGTCATTATATATATTAATTATTTAAATCATGACATTCCACGATTCCATTCAACATTAGAATGTAACGTAACATCTACATAAGTACCCTGCAAGCCGCCTTCCGGCGTGTGGCAGGGGGTAATGTAAAAGTATTGTTCTAGTAGATATTAAACTCTCAAACGGTTGGATTATGATTGGGTTAATGTTTTTATATTCCTATTATTACTCTCAAAGACTTCAACTTCGTTTGGCCGGTCTTTAGATTTCATTATGTGTTCTAAAACTTGAATTTCCCTGAAAACTAAACTAAGATCTGACAATTAAGAGATAGGATAAAAAAAAAGTTTCCAACTTTCCCATTGTCTCTCTGAAAATCCGAGTAAAATTTATTACGTTGAGCTCAGTAAACTGTAAGACAAATTTTAGTGGGGATTGCCACACGTAATCGCCCTGTTAACCTTTTTTTGACATTAATAGAATACTTATTTGTTCATCTGCTTAAATATGATAAATAGCTTTTCAAGAGGATCGGAACTATGTATATTGCGTGTTCCAGCAAGTTACCTACCACTAAAAGAGAAGACATTCTTTACATACTGCTTGGATTATACTATTCCCTGAAAAAGTTGTTTAACCCCGGGCTTTTTGTATCTGAAATTTTTTCAGATACTAATTCTGAACCAGTAATTTTAAATAAACTAAACTTTGGGCGCAATACTGAAAGATGGCCATGGATGCGTGAGATAGCAGTACTCAAGTATATTCTGTAACGACCTTATAACGAAACTCTCCAAAATGGCATTCAACAAGAACCATTTAATAATTCTTTTGAATTTACGTCGTAAAAACCACTAACTGGCTTAGTTGAACATTAAGAAATCGGGCCGAAAGAATTAAGGAGACGTACCATCATGGATGAGAGATAGGAGGGTAGGATTGAGGGAGATAGGATTAGGATTAAAGAATCATTGGATGATAGATCAGAAAAAATAGACATTGTAATAATCATTTTAACATTAAGATTTCTCTTAAGACATTAAAATTTAACCAAATTCAACTAGAGTGCTGAGAATTTAGACCAAATTGTTTATATCGTTCGGAAAACAAAGGAATACTTAATAATAACCTCGAGTTAGGGAAACTAACCTAAAACGCTTTAAAGAATTGTTTAATTTTTAATATACATATGTTTGTGAAGTTAAATCGTTGCGTATACATTCCTAGTTTCATTTTCACTTACTGCGAAAACATTCAAGATTTTCGTCGTTGTTAACAAAAAGATGCTAGGAAAAACTCTCAACTACTTTAAAGCATAACTTGATATAGTTAATGATGTTAAGGATAACTCTTAGTTTAAACAAAAAATTACATAAAACAGCGAATGATACTAAATAAACAAATAAAGTACTCTGATTTGCATTTGATAATTATTTATTGTTTTGCTCCGCTAATATGTAAGATAAAAATTTACTAGTAGGGTTTAAAATTACTGTGGAATAAGTTTATAACATTTAAAGCCGGAATATAACATGATAATAGCTAAAAGATCATAATAAGACTGACGAATAGGCAACGCGATAGAATTCTTAGTGACCGTGGCGCTCAGCCGGGCCATGCCGCGGGATCGAAAAAGCCATCGCAATCCCAGGGTAGCAGATGAATCGAAACAGTTTCTTCACATTCTGTGTTTAGAAACCTTAGACATTGACGTGGTATAAGATTCGATAGTTTAGCGCCGTTTGCCTGGTTGCTTTCCTCACTTTATCTCAAAAATTGGCCGAAATAGGTGTCCACCATTTTGTTGCGTTAAATGAGCAGAGGTCCATTTTTGAGCACAAAAATATAACTAATCAAAAGAACAGAAAAAATCATACTAAAATATGGCATAATCGGTTTTTCCATCAGTTTTCTTTAATTACGTCTGCATCGCAGCAAACTTTAAAGTTTTTCAGAAAAATCCGAGAACATTCTGTGAAAATTACCCAAGTTTGACACCCTGTATCTTTTTGACGCGCACAAATATCGAAAAATAAAAGGCAGAACATCAAAATTCAATCTTTTCTGAATACCTATGCGAAGTTTCACGTTCCTCACTCTAAAAAAACATTTTTGGCCTCTTGGCCAGCTTTTTTCGATTCTAGCCCACTGTGCGGTGTCTTGAAATCTGCCAAAAATAAAAGGTAAGTCGACGTCTTTTTGGATTTGAGGAAAGAATTTGATAAGGTCCCACATTACAAATTATTACTGAAATTGAAAGCTTCGGGTATCATTGTAGAAGTAACAAACTGGATTAAGGACTTTCTCTCCGTAAGAACAACGAGTAGCACTGGTTGGAATTAGTTTCAACCTGATTAAAGTGAGCACGGCGGTGCAGTCCGACGTCGATATTTTTCGGTAAAGATTAACAACCTTAGTAAAACATTTATAGGAAAATTGGGATATTTGTAGACGAGGCTCTAATATATAGGGTGATGGAAAGTAGAAAGAACAGAGTAACCCTGTCGAATGATTTAGGTGAAATCATGAAATATTGCGATGATTGGCTATGAGAACTCAATATAGACAAGTGTTAATGATTACCTTTATCGAAAGAAAATTAGTTGCCAATCAATATTAGTACAGTCACCAAGGGAAAACAGAATCGTTGAAATATCTTGGAGTAGGAAATAACTTAACATGAGGTACTCACACCAGTAATATACATGAACGAGCACTTAAGAAACTCGGATTCACGTTAGTTAGGCCTCACATTGAGTGTGCATGTGGTGTATGGAACGAGAAATGTTGAAGCGGAGAATTAGAGAAGGCACAGCGAGAAGTGCTACTTTTCCCAGGAAATTTTTACATCATCAGTGAATACTACTCATATGCTAAATGAGAAACACATCTTTTAAGATATAAGATAACTACAATGCCATTTAGACATACCTCTACTCATATTACACAGATAGTGGAAAAGTAAATATCTGTGTAATATCATGAATTTCCACAATATCACGGCCACCTTCTTATATTTTATACCTCTCTTCCTTCATTATGATATTCTTTCAATTCGATATTCGAATTTTAAATGATAAGAAAGCTAAAAGCGATAACGCAATGGAAAATATATGAATAAGTAATTCAAGCCTTAATCGTTTCTCTCTGTCTTTAATAAAGACGAATTATGCTAACATTGTATTGATTCTGGTGTTGAATTCGATACGATTGAATTAAAACTTGGATTTTATATATCACAGCACAGTTTTAAGCAACTTCGCACTCGAAAGATTGATAGTTATGAATCTAAAAATTTCACCAAGAATACCATAAGAAGTTGTACTCCGGGATAGATTAATTTGAAAGCTTCTGACGAACAGATTATATATTAATTTTCATCGATTATACGAAGACACATCACATGAGATATGAGGTACATATATTCCTCTTCACGATCGCTGAGAGATATTTTTCCGGAAAGACAAGGATTTCCAAAGGAGGTTGAAGGGCCACCTGTTCGACTTCAATTTCTGTCCGTAATAAATCGAGCAATGGCTGAAAGCCAGCGTAAGAATTATAGTAATAGATAGGTGATGAATCAACTCTTAATCGTATACCTCTCCACTCTTCATTCAATTCTCCTTTCTGAATCGACCATAAATAATCTTCGATTACATAATTCCTCTCCGAAAGAATTTTTAAGCAAGAATGGAATTTTGGTTATTGAAAAACCGCTTTCTAGGACAATTTATCTCAGTAAAGATTTAAATGTAAGATTTTCTCTGAAAGGTCAACCACTTCTTCAATTTTTTCCGGCAATATATTTCAATTTTACGTAAGAAAGCGTGATCGTGCAATCTACAGACTAAGTTTTCCCTTTTCGGGACTCAATAAATACGATAAAGTAAAACTCACTCAAATAAGAAAGTAGTTTCAAGGCTAATTGGCAATGCGTGATTTGCAGATCTGCAAAAAAAAAACTTCAACTGGGAGAATTTATTTCAAACTGAAATTGTAAGAAAAGGATAAGGAGGCATGAAAAAATATAACGATTGAATTTAATTGTAAAGATAATAAGAAGTGTTTTACTGGGTGCAATGCTAAATTACTGAATCAATGGAAGTATTTTTACTGTCTTAAGGTTGTCTGATTTTCGTCTTTTTATCATAGTGAGTTGAAAATATGAAGAGTGCTTCAAAGTCAGCGGAAAGTTTTCACTGTGTCTCCAAAATGATTGTAAACGTTGTAGTAGGAACTTTAGATCTGAATTTCAGATTCCTCTGCTTGTTTTACACACATCGTACATCTACATAAATACCCTGAAAGCCGTCCTTCTGTGGCAGGGGCAATGCATCATTTCTACATCGAATATTTGCAATATCCGCCTTCTAAATTGTAAACTCCGCAGTATTACTGAAAGGTGGTTTGTCTTTATTGCTAAAGAGATCCGATATGAAAAGAGGGTGGAGGTTAGTTTGTATCAAATGCAGGACAAATGCTTATCTTGACTGAGTTACTGAATACTGTCCATTCCTGTTACCTAATTAAAGAAGACATTCGATTATGGTACTCTATCGTGCTAGATATTCGAAGGTGATACTCTACATTTTCTTTCTCATTTTTCATTTCTACTATCTTTTTAAATAATAAGGGAATGGCTTGAGTGGATTCTCGTTTCAATAAAAAAGCTTTCTTATTATCATCATTATGCATCACTTGAAGAGTGAGAATCAGAGTAAATGAACGATATGCATAACAATAAATCCATATTTATCCGGGGTACAAGGATAATGAATAATTTAGAAACATTCCACGAAGACTGAATAATAGACGGAAATAAATAACAAAAGAATTCCTTCACATATGAATACACATTTGGAGTAAAACTCTTCCCTCGACGACATGATAAATTTTAGTCTTTCCAGATTACTTTCGTATCTCAGTATCAATTCCTTATGCTTCCATTATCAATAGAATTTTCCTTTTTCTAACACTAGAGCCCATACAACCGCTTCTGAGTTCATCTACTTTGAGTCAACACATATCATCTCTCTTTTCCTCCATTCCGATAACTCCCAACCGTCGCTCAACTTTTCCTGGATCGCTAACCCTCGAGAGAAAATTTCTATCGAATCCCTTTTTAATTCCCTCACGGGACGATATATTCGCAGTCGATTTCTTTCTACTTTTATCACAGATATATTTTTTTATGTACGTCCCTCATCCAATTATCGTTTCCCCGCCCTCGGATCCTTATACACCCTTTTTCCAACCCATCGCCACCCTCCTTTCCTCTGTTTTTCACGCTTCATTCTCTTACGTTATCCGCAGCCGATATTCTCGCCTGAGGAAAGAGATTCTCTTTTACGTACAACTGTTACTCTCATTCTACCTTTTGCAAATAATTCCTTTCTCTCTTTCAGGGTCACTGTCACACCTTTCTGGAATTTCTATATATTTTAAACGTTAACTAGACTGTTCTAATGTACGTGGAAAACTTGTTATCTCTAGGTTTTACAGCTTTAATATTCCAATGTTTAAGATGTTGAAAGATGGTATACCTAATATAAGGATGACATTTTTAGAAATTTCAATTTTATGATATTTAAAATATTGATTCCTATCTAAATATTCATTCGTTACGTATGATTTCCACACATTTATGAAAAATGTCCTGAGTAAAAACGTCACAATCGATATCGTGGTTGCTATGGGTTACACTGAAAAGATTCCTTTCCATATTACACAGATATGTACTTTTTCCACAGCAATTTATTCAGGAACTACCGGTTTCGGCTGCATAGTCATCGTCAATTTCACAGAACACTAAATAAGCCAACAGGCAAATACATAAGACATGGGAATACAAAGTAACACAACCAATCACAGAGGGGTAGGAGAGGAAGGTGGGAGGAAGGGGAAGAGTTACTAGTAATGGAAGCATGGGGTGAGAGGGCAGATTCCAAGATGGGGGAGGGAGAAATAAAGAGGTATTCATTTACAAGGAAACAATGAGGAAAGGAGAGGTGACGCATGACCTCGAGCTGTTCCAGGGCGTTGAGGCGAGGACCTTCAGTTTGGAGGTGTAGAATTTCAGGCGAAAAACTGCTAGAATGGCCGTTTTCAAACAAATGTTTAGCAAAGTGGGAGATTTATTGAGGAAGGCTCTGCGATGTTCGTGAGTTCTAATATTAAAATTACGACAAGTTAGGCCAATATATATATATACCATCGCAGTCGACGCAATTTAATTTATACACCCTAGATCTGTCCAATGGTTGAAGTTTGTCATTGGAATTCACTAACAGTTTTATTAAAGTATTATTATTTTTAAAACCAAGAATTACGTTCATTTTATAAAAAGATTTTGCAGTTGGTAAGAGATGGAACCTTTAAAAGGAAGGGCCACCAGCCGAGGGGTTTCAAAGGGAGAGTCAAGGAGAAAGAGGCGTTCAGTTATGAGACTCTTATGACTCTTATTTTATCTCAAAAGTACGAGTACACATGTGTCATATCATGAATTTCCACAATATCACGGCCGCCTTCGTAGATTTCAGATTCCTTTCCACCGAAATCTATCCAACCATACTTTTATTTCTAGCTAGAGTTGTTCCTTGTGAGGGCGAAGATAAGCTAAAAATACACTGGCATATTCTCCGAGTTTGGTCGATTGTGGTCTTTTAGATTGCTTATCTACATGGGTTTCTGTAGCCAGGATTTGTCAATTTGGGGTTAAAGAGCCATAAAGGTAAACCAAAAATTTTCTACAATCCATGGGCAGAAAAACTTTAAAAAAATCGAAATGTATCCGTGTCCCCGCAAGTCACCAGCAGCGAAACTCTAAATTTATAAATATTCACATTTTTGTTCTTTTTTATACTTTGATAAATGAGCATCTTGTTGCACCCTGCATTTATTCTTTGTTCGATCATGGATGTTTTTAAAAACATTAAGTAATGAGGAGGAAACAGATCGCAGCAGATACTTTGATGGAGGTTTGAAAGAGAATAGTAGATTATAAGGAAAGGAAAATTGCTTTACTACACAAATGCTGTTGAAATTAATTCCTTAATTAAGAGTCTCCAAAGTCAAGGTTCCGGGGAGATAGTTTTGATATTGGATATTTTCACACAATCCTTACATGTAAATCGATATATTCATTACGAGACAAGGTGGAGCATTTTTGTTTAAAGTACACAAATAGAATTAAAATTTGTTTCAAGTGGTTACAAAATATTCCAAGTATTTCCTACATCAAGTAAACAAATTTTCGCCTTAACCAAGATTCTTAACAAAAATTATTTTTCACACTCGTTATTCCTTAAGAAAAAGCATTTTTTTGGTGTAGTAATGGACATTCGTTCAACGGAAACAATTCCTATTCTCGAATATTAAAACAGTTCATATTCGAGAATAAATGCTATCTTTGATTAGCACCCAACAATGGAGGTTTACTAAACAAATTAATTAAGCAATTTAGGATTCATAAATTCAATCTTTGCAATGCGAACATATTTTTAATCACGTTGAGGCCATGCAAATGATAATTACTTCTTCTGATATCACTATTTCTTAGCCTAAATATATTTTACTACGTCTAAGTTGTGAATATTTTACTGACATTTGTAATAGGTGACGGAAACAAAGTTATACGTATAATTTTATTAATAATTAAGTATTTATTTTTCTATCAAATTTCAGAAACTTTGCGTTTTCATCTATTTTGATAATGTCATAGTTAGCAATATCATAAAGAGGCAAAAACGTTTTGATTAAAAGCGGTTAACGCTGATTGAGGCTGAATTTTACATATGAAGACATAGCAACATCCACGGGTATTTCGCTCGCTGCTTTTGTTTACAATACATTCGATTGATGATTTGCATTAATCTATAACCTATATTGGACCCTACTTCGCGGAACGCCATTTAATAAATCCATAAATAAAGAATCCATGTACTTCTTATTTTCCAAAACTGTGTGGAAAATACGAATTCCGTTGAATTTCATTTATTACATTAATCTCCTGAATCATTTGACTTCTGCCTTTTATTCCTGAATCCCAGTAAACTGGCAGCTGCAAGTTATTTGCGGTAAACTTCTGTTTGATGCCTTTTTTCATATATTTTGAGATATCCCAGGCAATAAATTCTTTCATATACAAAGATAATTTAGAAATTGTAATAATTGACAAGTAGAATTGCATAGATGACTGGTATCTGTTGTATTTTTAACTTACTTAAGCATCAATTTTGTAGCAGTTACTGTTGAGGAAAATTGATTGCAAAAAATATTAATATTAATTAGTAGCCTCGATGATTGGTTTTGAATTATTCACTGAAATTATTATACATTCATACACTTACCAGTTTATAACGGGTCCTCGATTAATGAATATTAATTCTAATACTTAAAAGCTACAGTAATGCGGAAAGAATATTGAGACTTTCATTTAATGTTCAAGTTATAAGAAAGAACTAATTGAATAATGCACATAATGTGAAAGGACATTGCATATATGCTTCACCATAAATTTCGACAGGGAATGTTTGATCGGAGAAGGTTTTGATTTTGTAAATTTAAAACTAATTACACGCAAAATTTTAAATGCTAGTATACTCGACGGCAGCAAACGTTCGCCAGTTTTCTACACTAGATACATTAGATATATACACAACGTACATGAACTCGATAAACGTTTTAGTATTCATTTTCTGTAATATATTTAATAATATAAAAAAAATATCCCTTGTAATTAGTAGTAGGAGAACTTTTGAAAGTGCTTCAACATCTGCGGTCTTTCCTCTGTCAATCTACTTCTAGATTGATTAATACAACCGTTGCGCCTGTTTTTTTATGGTTTCCGAAATTCTCAGCAGATTCACATTTTAAAATGATCACTTCCTTTCTTCTTATGATGATAAAGGAAGATAACTGAGTGAAAGTAGGATCGATATGTCTGACTGAAGCGACTAAAATGGGATAAAAACGGGAACGACGAAAGAAGCCCGGATAAATCTGGACATAAAAAGATAATTCAGAGCCCATTCTCTTTTCGGTTTAGTATCGGCCGTCATTTGGCTTAATTTGCATCCGACGCGACTAAGAGCCTCTGGGTGATTGATTCTCCGTACCGACCCATTCCTTCCAAAAACTCAACAACCCTTATTACACAGAATCAGTCAAACTGCAACGACGTCGAACCGGCCCGGACAAATGCACCACGAATTACCAGGATATATAACAGGGGTCGGCATCTATCAGTATTGCCGTCCGGATTTGAAGCAACGACCTCATCGCTCGGTTACACAAGCCGCTCACTGATGGCATAGGATGGAGAGAAGGCATACCCAGAACAAATGACGAAATCAATGCAAACACGGAGATGAGGAAGTGCTGTAGGAGCAGGAGCTAGACAAACTGATGCGTGCCTATACAACGTCCATTCTTTCTATGTTCATCTACATCTACATAAATAATATCTACATTTCGGCGTGTGGCAGGGGGTTTAAACACCAAGCGTCCGAGTCACCTCTATAGCTTACTGTTTTCGCGTATCGTTCGTAGAAAGAATGAGTCGCTAAACGACTTATCCTCGCATCTATTTCTCTTATTTTAATCTCTGATCAGCTAACGTAGCAGCGTGGGGGTAATAATACCAATTATTCCGCGAATCTACTTCCTCTGATTTACCAAGCAATCGCAACCTAAACTCCTTTCTTTATGTGCGTGAAAGTGTGCGATTCAGTTTAAATTTTTCGTAAGAGTGATTCCGAGATTTATGTACAACTGATTCGACTACACTTATGTTCACACATTACATTTGTACGGTGGTTCTGACGCAATCGTTTCTTTTGGAAGAAATTTCCCACAGAGCGATTATTTACATTTTGTTTACATCTAGTTGCTATTTTTCCTCCCACGGATGAATTTTAACTAAATCGTTTGATAGTGAAATACTATTCATATGTTTCATATGCACTACCAAGCCGTCCGTAAATACATACCTGCAGAGGACTTAATTAAGCGGAAACTGAGACTATGAAATTCCATGTTCCATTTAGCGTACACAAAAACAGTACAAAGAAGAATACAGATTTATGCAATATTAAAAATCAATAAGAAACGAGATATTGAATATAAAGTAGCAAAAATACAAATAGTAAAAGTACAATTATTGTAAATACAAATACTGCTATCGATCTTGTCGCTCAGGTCATTGATATAAATAAGGAAGAGTCGAGGTCCGATTACGCTGCCTTGAAGTACACCTGAAGTAACAATGGCTTTATCGGAACTATATTGTAGAGATTTTCTCAACTTCTCCTCACACACAATTGGAATAGTTTTCAGCTTTGGGCTAAGCAAATGTCGCATGTTTGAATTGGCAGAAAGGGTATGTTTTTAGAGAGAATGCGAATATTCGTTTTTTTTTTCTCTCCTAACAGCTGTTCGGACGAATGTAAACCTATTTGATGTGACGGATGGAGAAGTTCTTGTCGGGGGAGGCCAATGTTTGCTTTCATCTCGAAAGGGATTTTCTTGATTAAGATGACGCAGGCCGGAGGAAATTAAAATATGGCACGGGTAGGAGGTAATTTGAGAGTAAATAGCGGTGAACGCTCTTTCACGGATTAATTTGTAGCGATTCATCCGTGAGATGAAGGACATGAGTTTGCAGTGATTAAAGAAATCTTAATTACTAGAGAATTTTATAAAATACCAGTGAAGAGAGGTGCGCGATAACACCTAATCAAAGAGGAATTCCGTCGATTTTAATGCATACATTTTCCTGTATAATTAAATTTAACGTTGAAGAGAAGGCACTAATATTAAGGTAAATTTTCTAGCAGAAAAATACGTATATTACAAGATTGTAAGATCTCTTGATTGGTACAATTCAACGCATTCTCATCGAATCTCAAACTTACGCTTGACATTAAAGAATAATACTCTTTAGTTGTGTTCTAGAACAATAATTTAGAATGATTTGCATTTGTGGATATCAGAAAGTCCTAAAAGTTCACGTAACACTTCTCGGGAGATTTTCAAAGAAAGTATAACTATGACTATGAAATCTATGCACGTTAATGCCTAGATTGAAAAGTGTTCTTAAAAACAAATCACAACTCTTCTATAGGAAATGGTCTCGTTACATTTCAATTAATTGTCCGCATCGGTTTGACATCAAATTTATATTACTTTGACGTAATCCTAACCTAATTTAAACGTGTCTATGATTGTCTGTCTGTGATGAAGAAGTCTCACCAAACCCTTAAATTATGGTATTCCATGTATCAATTGCTCAGAATACTGCATTAACTGCAACTTAATCTAACAGTCGTCAGACATCATCTAACAATGAGGCAATAAATAGAAAGACTCGCTTCGTAAATTGTTCGGCAAATTTTTCGAGAGAGCAAGAAAGGAAGGTTGAAATTCCTTCAGTAACAACAAGGCAATGAATGGATCGGCAGTACACCAACTACACGTCTTCAGCCGGAAAGGACAAGAAGACATCGATTTCCGAAGGAATTCGTTACATACCGTTTCCTTGGTCTTCTCGAGTCGCTGTCCGTTCTTCCACCAAGTTACTGTGGCCGGCGGTCGAGATCCCGATGACTGACACAGGAGGTCGTATCGGCGTCCGGCGGAGAGTGGCTGACTAGCGCCTAACACACGGACGTCGAGAGGTTGAACTGGAAACAACAGACAGTGAGATGTGTTATGCTACAATTTAAAGAATCATATATAAAAAACATTAATATAAATTCGAAATTACGAGAACTTTGATAAAACACACGGAAATTTCGTAAATATTTAGGAAATAAACAACAACAATAAACAACCCCTTTGACGACGAAGGCCATTGTTTAATGTTGATTTCATGAATTTTCCCATATAAGTGCACGGGGATAATCAGTTCTTATAATTTTTATAAGAAATTTACGTAAAGTAGGCTTTCATGACTTGAAAACAGTAGAATAAATATTATAAATAATGGTAAGAAATATATTGAGTTATTATGATCTTAAGACGGAATTTTTTTTTGTGCTTAGGATGACCAGATATATACAATAATAGATATATTTTTAAACTAAATTAAGTCCCATCATGCTTGACGGGGGCGTTTACTAGTTTAATAAGAAAAACAATTTAAACGATGTACACAATTTATAGAATGTGAGTGGAAGAAGTGCTATCGTTATCTCAGACTATTAATGATAAAAATACTGTTAAAATAGGATAAAAAATTAGACATTTTATTCCGCGCCAGTTAATTTGGTATATATTTTAATTTGACAAAGTTCAATTTTTATGCGTAAGGAAATGTTAGTCTGTAGTGGGTTAAATAATCCTCATGTTGATTAAGTTATGGTAATACTGCAGGGATGAAAATAGGCAAATCAATGCGGAAAACATAAGATACACGAGAAAATACTTCGTCAGTAGAGTTTAGGAACTCCAAACGTTGTTCCCCTTACACTGCGCATTTTCCCATCCGCAGTTAGTCGAGGTAAGTTCCCTAAACAATTACAATCCGCTTTTGTCAAGAAAATAGAAGAAGAGCAAATATTCCGAGAGCGATGCTACTTTGCGATGCTTTGCACGATGCTTCGCTACTTTGCCAAATGTTCGGTACGCAGGCACTTTAGGAGATCCTGCTGTTGCATTCGAGAACTAAAAATGGTACTGCTAAAGGATGCGTTTCGTTAAATTTTATTCAACAAATTAGAACGCATTACACATATGCTTCAGGATGGGAATCTCTTATAGAAAAAAGAATCAAATTGTGGTTTAAATGGTTAGTAATATCGTTTCGGGAGAAGTCTCGTATATAATATTATTATATTATATTAATATATAATTTCCGTTTCAAGGCCCGATCTGAAACTGCGATAAAAATCAAGGAATTGCAGTAACACCTCGGTAACAAGTACTCAACACAAATTTTTTGATACAACGAATCAGAGTTTCGGTCCTGTCAGGAATTATTAAAATCAGGAATACACTGCGATCCAAGGAGCTCGTTCAACATGGTTATTGCGAATTTTGATCAAAAATCTCGGTTCTATGTTTTAGGAGAACTGTTAATATCTGTTCCAGATGAATATGATTTGATATGCTACAAATTCACAGTAAATATTTTAGCAGCGAAGGCTGTCGAATAGCAAATGACAGGCAGCGGGAAACAAAAGACCACAATGTAAATAACTGATTAGAATAAGGGGCACATCGTACTTCGAAGATAACCATACATTTTGCAAATCATAAAACTTCAAAAGGTCAATGATTACGTTATAGGATTTCTCATGAATATAATCCTTAACATATGATACAGTGTGTGTGCATTCCAATTAATGGATTTCGCACAGTAATCTTTGTTTCTCGCCGAGATCTCGCGCCTTCTTGGGAGTTGATACATCCTACTAAACTAACTAGAACTTTTTTCGAATTTAGTCAACGTCACTTTGCTGAATTAATGCTTAGGAATACTTGTAAGTGATGAAAAACGTACGGCTCAAATACTTGTTTTTACACAAAGAAAAAGAATATAACAACTGACATAACCAGAAATCGAAACATGCGCTCTCACTCTATGGTGATTGCTCTAACTAAATAAGCTACCACGACAGAACAATCTCTTCTTTGGTTTCTGAGGCTATGATTGGAGAGGATGTTAATAACTTTGTTAAGTATTATTTTAAGAGACTTTAATTTAAGCTTTCTAAGATTAATCTTTCAATACAGGTGTAATATATTCCTGTCGGATTCTTTATTGTGGATACTCGATTTTGAGGTGGAATGAAAATTGAACTAGAGATCACAAATAAAAAAATTTCGCACGGACTTTGCCACGTTTAATACTGCTATCAAACATGTAACGCAATTTGTTTTTTACCTGGTTGGTATGTTATCACAAAGCTATGAAAGCGCCCGTTTTTCGCGCTCCTTATCGCAGTGCTCAATTTGAAGTTTTATTTGTCNTACCGACATGATTCATTGGGTTTAACATACTGGGATAGTTACATATTCTATAACATATATCAGATATGTTATTATATGTGATTAAATTATCTAAAAAGTTATGGAGTAAGCAGGCAAAAGATACTTCAAAGAAGCCCATTATTGTCTAAGATAAACAGTTAAGTACTTAAGCAATTATGACATTTTTTACTCTGTCCTGCATAATTTGCGATCGTACTGAAACCAAAGAGGGCTGATACGAAAAACAAAAAGTGACTTCACCAGGATTGCTGAAGATCTTGGTCTGACGGAGTACAGGCAGGAAAAGCTTCCTAAGAAAATTCTGGTGAACGATTGTACCAGTGGCGATAATTTATTTTAAGAAAAAGGGAAGACAACACGAATTAACCATTGAAATAGCTATTACGAATACACATAGACCAACACCTACAGAGAGATTAAAACCTCTACCTGAAATTTGAGTGGAGCAACCAAACCACTAAACCACCGAAGATGTAATAAAACTGAAAAAACACACTGCGGGTGGTAAAGCTCACTCTTGACGCTTGGGAGGTGTTTCCCTATTTGGGTATATTTAGAAGTTGTCGCAAAGCCTACTGGAAATAATGACCAAGGAAAGCGTATCTCATGCGACCGATTATAGTATGTAAGTAGAACGTTCAATACATGAGTAGTTCATGAGAGACTTGCTGGTGGATAAGATTGAATTATGATTAACCTTCCCTGTAGACATGCTTCCTTTAGCTAAACTTATCCCCAAAGGAGATAGCAAAGGTTTCATTAATATGCACGATCTTCTTCCGTATTTCTACAGCGAGAAGCTACTTGAACTTCAAAGGGAAGTTTTGATTCAAAGTCCATCTTTTCTACAGAACATTTTTAAATTAAAAAAAACGAGATCGTTGTTCAACAAAGAGTAGACCTCTGCTCGCACTCGTGTGCCAAATTCTGTTGGAAGTAAAAACTGTTGAAAAACCTCGTGCCAAGTCAAGTTCTGAATTAGAAGCGACTCCACCTGAGGATGACAGTATTTCGAAAATATAAATTGAAAAGCACACCTGTCCCATAGAGGTATGATGACGTTATAAAATGTTTAGAATTTCTTCACAAAATATTTCGTTTTGGGAGTTGGAACAAGTAATTGAAAAGAGACGCCACGTGACAAATATTAGAAATAAATACCGGTTTAGTATTTCTAAACTAATTCATTCAGTTTCTACGCCTACTGCCGGTTTTTTTATTATGGATACTCTGGATAACTTGGAGTTAAATAAAAACTTAACGATCGATCCTAAAGTAAAATAAGTTTCACCGAATTTTAGCACGTTTCATCATGCAACCATACAATGCAAAACCTTTTGTTTGAATCTGGTTGGTATTCTATCACAGGAAGAACGAAAAAAGTTCCCTTTTTTTCGCTCTGCTTCACGTATTGCTGAAATGGTTTCATTTTTCAAAAATTATACGTTCAATCAAAACAAAATTTTAATACAACATCAGAGTATTTATTAATGCCTATAAAAAGTTTTCGATCATTTCCGTGACCCGATAGAAAGTTGTTATCGAATTCTAGAGCAGCATTTTCTCTGTAATGGATGGTCGTAAAAATGCGAACTTGGTCCCGAAACGAAGCTCTCGGAACGAGTTTTCTCGAATACTAACTCACGTCAACCACAACTGAGCGATTTATTTCTCGAGTAAAGGCGCTTGCTTACTGCAAGCATAAGAGTGATAGATTTCCATTTATCGCCAAAAATTCTTTTCCCTTCCGAAAGTTTCCAAAGCTCTCATTTATTTGCCACATTAGGACATATTCATTATTCTATCTTAGAAGCATTTCTGAGACATTGAGGCCTTTGCAATGGACCCTCGACCAATTCGGAAGATGGTGTCAGGGATGAAAAACCACATTCAGAAATATTTAAATACCCTTCTCACACTGACTGTACAATCTTTCTCTCTCGATTAATTTGAATATTCTTTCTAATAACCACACGGAGGCCCTCAAATGAATTCAAACATCAACAAATCTGTCACAACCTAAGGAATGGACGAATGAGTAAATTTTGTTAAGGAGAGCTTAGACCAAGGTTCCACCTAACCGTTGAGGTTAGGTGGAAGATGGGTGTATTGGTCCCAAGCAAACCTATATTCCATAAAATAACAGGTAGACGGGATTGTACTTTTTCCACAAATTTAATTTCAGACGACCGGTTTCAGCGAGCGATCGCCATCCTCAGGTACAGAAATAAAACACAGAAGCCTATTTTATATTCCCCGCTGATCTATTCTATCCTTCCCTCCAACGACCAGTACCCTTTCCTCGATCCTTCCTGTATAAATGGGCTTCTGTGTTTTGTTTCTGTACCTGATGATGGCGATCACTCGCTGAAACCGGTCGTCTGAAAATTAAATCTGTGGAAAAAGTATAATCCCGTCTAACTGTTATTTTATTGAAGACGGAGTTCCACAAGACTACGCCTTTCTCCGTAGATTTTATTCAAACCTATATTGTTAACACCCGAAATTCTCCGCGTGTAATTTCACGCAGTCCCAGTTTAAGATCTGACATTGGAGGTAGAGATAACTTCCTAGGTAGAGAAAACTCCCGTGCCTCGAGGAAAGTCATCTGTACCTTAGGCAGAGATGACCTACCCTTCTGGAAGGTACTGAGACTCAGTAGCGCTACCTCGACGTACACACTTCCGTTCGGTTTATCGGGTTATTTAACTCAAAATCTTTGCCCAGGAACTGTTTTCGTTGCTGAGTTATTAATTTTTAAATATTCGCGAAATTGATCTTTTAAAATGGTCATTACACTGGAACAGAGCAATGAGTTGATCTGATTCTTTTAGTCATAAGTATCATATTATATATAATTTCCCAAGTGTCCGTCCGTCCCCCTCCGTATCTCAGAAACGGTTAGATTTAGAGTCACGCGGTAAACTGCGTTGGATTTCTAATTACTGGAAACCCCGGCACGCTTGATTTCATCCCCGGAAACACCCGGAGTCGAACCCCGGAGCTGAGAATGTGTATCCGTTAGTGCCGAACTGCCCTGACGGGGGACAGTTCGGTACTAATTGCCAAACCGTTTCATTTATTATGATCTTGTAAATATTCATCGATTTCAATGTTTTCGCCGAGTGGAACTGCCGACCGTAGTGACACCTGGACATCAGTTCCGAAACCTACGTTATCAGTTGTACGTCAAAACGCATAACGCATAGATACAAGGAAGCACTTAAATTAGGTACCCTATTTTTAACTAATATCAATGAATTTTGGTTTGTAATTCTCCTTAAAGTAACTTGGAAATATTTAATTACAGCACTATTAATCTTTTCCCAAACATGCATTTTAATGTTGATTTGCTACATGTATCGATTCACGTTCAACAGCATTGATTTTCAGATAAGACGCATTCCTGCTAAACCGAGGAGGAAAATGGAAAAGTAGTTAAAATACAAATTTAGCTTCGTTGGGCTCTGGCAATCCCCAAAAGGGGAATTGCTTCATCCCCCTTTCACGAGGAGCGCTTAATTAATCGAATCCTCGTTATCTACATCGCTTCATACCCCACCCATAAATTCTGTTCTGCACCCTCTTTGTACTCCTGCAATTGAAAGCAAAACTACCTTCAATTTAACATAATTTGAAGCTTTTGCGAAAAACTTCCCAACAATGCTCCGGGAGAAGTCATTTGAGTCAACACGACGCGCGCGGCCGATAATTAAACGCCCTCTCTTCTCAACAATGACCGCCAATGGCAAGATTAAAATATGAATATATAACGCGTCGCTTTAGCAGCTCTGGAAAGGGAAATTAATTCGCCATTCACTTGTTAAATGCGTTCAGCGCCGTGCGGCGGCGAGCCTCGGAAACAATGCTCTTCGCCAATAGCGCCTGCTACAACCAAGCGATAATGTTTGAGCCGCAGTTACTATCAGGTTTTGTATCTCTATTTCTGCAGAAATCAATGCAAGGGGAGTAATAAAAGCCTTTGGGCGGATTGCAAAATGGCGGAAGGAAATTGCATTCGAAAATAAAAGCTCTCTCTTCGATCGTTGCATCCGAAGGTGTGCGAATTTTTGGGAGAAGAAATCAAAAGCTTTTCGTAAGACAGAAAGAGTTCTCTATTCAAGAAAAGAACTGTTGTTATAAATCGGATCTAAAGTTAATTAGTGGAAAAGATGAGAATTATTCATTCTATTCCGAAAAAGAGGAATAACGAATTTATAATGAATAATGTACAGAGAAAAACATTCGAATGATATGTGAGAAAATTTAAGAAATAAGACGGTTTTGATTCTGCTTTATTGTTTGTTTATTTTCTTCATCCTTATCGATTAAGGAAATAAGAGAGTGAGTTTAGCGAAGGTTGCTTTTACTGTTAAAAAGACGTTCTTATACTAAAAGGTAAGATTACGGAAGATTCGTTTGACTACAATAAACGGGAATTCCATATTACTTTTCATATAATTCTAAATGCACCAAAGTAAACGCGAGCCTGTTGCATCTAAGACGAGGTGTATCCACATGGGGTTTAACTACATATTTAGATCGCTTAACAATAAAATGTCGGTTGGACCTGATAACATACGAGGCGAAAATTGGCGGACTTGCATTAATTAACACGTAGTATGAGTGAAATTCCGCGTGACTAAGTCGAGACAGTGGAACCAACTCGCAAGGTAGGGGGCAAAAAATTACTGCATAATTACAGATCAATAAGTGTTATAAAATTTACGTGAAAGTGGTAATTCCATATGCAGGGCGTGGGACAAAGAGAGAGATGCATTTCTGATTGTCAACACGGAATTAGAAAAGCCTGCGAAACCCAACTGCTATGCTTCACAACCAATGTGTGTTAACCGCACATTCAGGGCATCCATTGACTGATGATCGCCGAAACCGGTTGTTAAGTGGAGACTTGATGGAAGTGACGAAGAACTGTGGTTTTATTTAATTCTATGTCACGGTTTAATCAAGATTTGGTTGGAGCTCACGATAGGTCATCAGATAGATGCAGTATTAATCGATATATCCTAAGTATTTGATGTAGCAGATTCCAATTCCCTCATGAAAGAAATAACGCGTTAACAGCGAATCTTAAATAACTAAATGGATATATTCATTCTTTATCGACAAAAGTCAGAAGTTATCGGATGTTAATTAAGATCTCAGACGGAAATCGTCCTGTTGCTATTTTTATTTCCTACGTATATTTAGGATATGCCAAAAATGTTTGTTTGCTGACGATTGTATTATTTATAGGACAGTATGACACATTAAACACTGTTCTGTTTTAAAAAAAGATTTAACCGAATAAAACGTCAGGCTTACCATTCATAAATTAAAAAGCAATTCAAACAAAAGCAAAGTAATCAACTTCAACGGAAATAAATTTACATTCAACTCTAACTCAGGAGATGCATAAGTGCCTACTGATAAGAATGTTCGGTAATAATTTAAAATTGGACAGTCATATCGAAAATTTAGCTTGTAAATCAAATAGAATCCCTTAATTCGTAAACAGAAGCCTTAGAAAGTGAGTCAGGAACGTTGAAGAAAAGGCATACTTGACAATTGTAAGATCTATGATAGAATAAAAAGGTGACGTTTGATTTGGAATGGAATAAAAAAGGGCTTAAGGACAAAATAGAAAAAAATGCAGAGGAGATGAGCAAAGTACGCTTTGGGCAAATGCGTCAATGCTGCGATCAAAGAGTTGAGAATAATTAGAATCGAGACGTAAAAAGTTAGGGAGTATATACGAAACTGTGATAGGAAATCTTAGGGAAAATATACTAAACTTCAACACAAATTTATTGAGGAATGACAAATATGACGAAGACAAGAAGTGGTAAGTTTCATATCTTTGAAGATCAACCGATGAAACATCGACTCAGAATATCTAGAATGTAATTCGGGTTTGTAGTTGGTGGAGATGGATCCTTTTTGTCCCTGTCCATTCGAAAATACGAGAGAGTACGGGCAGTGAAATATATTTTGCTCATTAAGGGATTGCGAAGGGCCGAGGATTTTGGTCCTCCGGTGAAGGATGACCATCGCCAAAATTTCCTCTCTGGTCAAAGGGATAGAGCAAAGGAGCCTGCGATCGAATTCCTTTAAGAGAAAGGCCGTCGAGGGAGGAAGGAAAGTGACATGGGCCATTAATCAAGTGGGAAAGTGGAGAACTAGGGATGAAGGACCGGGCGGAAAGGTATTGTGGTCCATGAGAAGAAGAAAGGAAACTGAAGATGGATCTCGGAGTGGCGCTGCTTGTAAATGGTATTTGGGAAGTAGTAAAGACACAGAAATCAGGGTAAGGAAACAAATATTATTGTACATAGTACGTGGGAGGGACTGGATGGTGGTATATGCTGTATTTGATAAATAATGCGCTAGTGTGTCTCAACTTAAAAGACAAATTAGGTATAGTTACAGTTAAGGTCGATTTTCGAGAAAATAAAATTAATATGTAATGCTTGTTTACAAGTAAACAGAGTTTATTAATAGAAAATAAAAAATTAAATTAAATTAGTAAGAGTTAAAATTACGATTCATTGTAAAGTGTGTATTCGTTGAGTGAATGACATTCATTCCAAAATTAAATTTCTTGTCAGTAGTAAAACTTAAAATAGTTGTGCACTCTATTCAGTTTGTTTTCCGGACTTTTGACCTTTAGATATTAAAAAATATCGTGTTTCATTTATTAATCATTAATATAAAATAATCAAGGAAGAGACAACTTTATTATTGCGGTTGGATACGTTAAGTTACTTTGGCTCTTCGATTTCGTTATATTATACTATTCATTTCTGAAAATTAATTTTCAGTGTAAATGACCCGTGCACTGCCATCTGATGGAAGTGGTACTTGCAATGCTTCAACTTTTCCTTTTCAGGGACTTATAATAACTGACTTCCATACATCTGATTCATTCATTTGTAACACGACATCGTTTTATAGCGGTCATGACGCAGTTTCTTCAACTATTTACTCTAAACCACAAGTATATCCACAAGTATCAGGTATCTTAACTGACTCGCTATAAAAAGAAAATATGGTAGACATTTTCAAGAACTGTTCAGGAGGAAACATAGTAAGAGCCGAAATTGAAACTTTTAGGAACTTTTAGGAGTATTTTTGCAAGCGAAAGTGCATGTGTGGACGTAACTCCGATGTTATTACATAAAATTAACATATTCGAGCGCGAATTCATGGAAACAAACACATCTTAAAAGAAAGAATACTTGGTGATTTCCACAGCTGATTTATATTGACCAGTTTCGTCCTGAAGATGTCCACTCGTTGACGAAACTATTCGATGGAAATCTTCTGTAGAAACTACGAAGTATTCTTTCATTAAAGATGCCTTATATTATTGTTTAAAATAGTGTAAAAGATAGACGAGAAGAACACTGGACTCTGCTACTCATTTATTCATGAAAGATAATAGAATTTAAAGATAGTCAATTGCGGAGTAATCACCCATTATCAATGAGCTCGCCAATTTTTTCCTAAAAGTTCGCGAATGTTTTATGAAAAGCTCATGGAAGATGAGTATATGAAGAAGTCGTCAATTAATTTCAAAGAAATCAAAATTCCTGCATTAGATTAATTTGCGACCTCAGAAAAAGAGACCACGTTTCCAAAGCGTATCACCAAATAGGGTGGCTAAAGCTCGAGTCTAGAAGAAACCTCCACCTTCTCTCACAGTTCTTCTCTCTTAAAAACAATGACCAGCCTCAGCCATGTGATTTTCGAACAGCTTACACAATAATTACACCAAGAGCTTTCCTCGCCAAGGAAACATCGGATACTAGGAGCTTTTCTGGATGTCTTGACACAGTCGTGTTCCTTTCCCTTATAGATTCATTAAAATAAATTAAATATGCGGGCAAATATGTTAACGAAGGAAGTGATAAGGCTGTATTCGCAATAACCAGAGAAAACAAGGAACAACACTCGAAATAATTCAGCATTGAATGGGCAGATATATAAATAGTAATGAAGCTGCGAATATTGGGTTTCCCAATTCATAATCACGGAGCAGCAGTTGTTCATTGGGCAGTGCATTTGGAACGAGTATATTTTACAAGAGAAACTGCGGAGAGAGTGGGCAGTGAACCACCTGTATAATACAACATTAACGGCATTTTTCCAACTTTGTCAAAGTGATCCATTTGCAAGAACGTTGCTATATGCCGATGTACCATCATATTATAAATGGAATGCAACAAGACGAATCTTTCAACGATGAAAGCAAGGAACTCCAGTCGAAGGTCACGAAGGTATCTCAAAAAGTGACGCATTGGGACGAATGTGCACGGTGCATCCAAAAAATGCTGGGTGCTTGTATCTCCGAATGCTACTGCATGAAATTCGTTGACCAACATGTTTCACAGATTAAAAAAAAGGCGATGGGTATGTATGTGAAACGTACAGAGAAGCATGTCAGCGTTTAATATTAGAGGAAAATGAAAATCATTGAGAGTTATCACTTCGAGAAGCTGCATTGACAACAACCGCAGAACAAGTGAGAGATCCTTTTGCAATAACACTGACAACGTGTAGTACATCGAATCCAAAAAGATTATGGGAGAAATTCAAAGAAAGTATGATGAATTGTTGCAATTCATCGCTCAAAAAAAAAACCATTCATAATTGAAATCCAAAAGCAAGGCACCATGGATCATGTAAACAAAGGTGTTGGTGAAATGAACTATTTGGATGCACCAGAAGGTTCCGGAAAGACATTTTTGATAAGTTTAACACTGGCTAAAATACGCACTAAAAAAGGAGATTGTGCTTGCATTGGCATCATCAGGAATTCGGCAACATTAATGTAAGGTGTAAGGTCTCATTCTGCTTTGAAACTGCTATTAAATGCCGCAGAACGAAAATTTCCGTTTTCTAATGTATCAAGAGCATCTGGATGAGGTCAACTTTAACAACAGCGTAAATTAATAACTTGGGATGAATGACCTATGGCGCATAAAAAAGTAATTCGAAGCATTGGATAGAACACTGCAAGATCTACGGGGTAATTCTGAATTAATTGGAGCTGCATTACTTATACTTTCTGGAGATTTTTGGCAAACGCTTCCAGTTATTCCAAAATCAACTCCAGCAGATAAAATCAATGAATTTTTGAAGCAATCATTTTTTAATACGGTAAGTTTATTCGGAGATTGTTCAAAATTACCTAAATGTAAATCGGTCGTTTGAAAGAGCCATTTCACCTCTTTTCTATATTTCCTTATTTCATAAATTTTCTTAATTTAATATGGATTACCTTTTTGTGTGTTATATTTCCATTATGTATTAGTAATTTAATTGTAAATGATTTTGATTTCCTTTTCATCTTTCTTCACTTCTTCTAGTATTAATGGGTTTAATGTCGTCAAATAAAGTCGTATGTATGCATGGAGTAACTTTCAATGTCAAGACACGCTTCTAATCGGCATTTACTGCTTTTTAGTGACTTTCATGATATTTTTGCATAGCTTTGGGTATATCCCCTTTATTTCAGAGCGTAATGACTCTAGGAGTTATTTTCGCTATCTTCTACTATTTGTCGAACAAAATTTATCGGATAACCTCGTTGTCTAGTAAACCTTCATTTACTTCGCTATTTTCTTTTTCCTTTACATTTTCTGCTGCTTTGCTAGTTATTCAATTTCATGGTATTCAAGTGATATTCATTTGTTTCAAATTTTTCCTCGAATTACACCCCATTATCCTTACGAGAGAGTATTTTTTCCCATTTCCACGATTTATCGCAGAACTTCACGAAAGAGCCAAGTAATTCATTTACAGTACATACTATACCTTTTAAAGTTTGACCAGCCTCTCAAATTTCAATCAACCAAAACAGGAAATTTGCTGAAAGTATATCAAATGGAGTGAAATATATAAAAAGAAGAGCTGAGAACGATTAGACGTTGTTATCGGGGATTTTTAAGGAGGGAAATAATTCGTAAATGAATGAGTCTTGATAGAAAATGCAGATATAGGTTAAAAGCTTTAATTTTTGGGGTGAAAGAGTTCCTCTGTGCAAGAAGTAGGCTGTATATTGTGAAAATTCTGCGCGATTTTTCATCAACAGTATTTTCTAAAAGAATTTTCAAGGAAACACGAATCATCACATGGAAAAATCCATCTATTTCCTCAAATGAGCCCAACGTGTTTCAAAATTCATAGCTGTGCTTATTTTGTGCAACGTAGCGGATGTTACAAAATTCTCTCAAAGGTTTAGTAATTTAATTATACTATTATTCCAAAAAGTAATTTGCCATTTATCAAACTTCCGAGATATTCCCATGTATTTTCCCAAAAATAAAGAAAGCTGACAGAAGCTCTATCCAGATTATAAACATCACCTCTGGTGAAATACGACTAAAAGTAAAACTCGCCGTGGAGGATAATGAAAAGTGATAGTTGGAATTAAAGAAGATGGATAATGATGGCGATGAGCCGCTCATTGGAATATGTTCCCGTCCAAGTCGGAGAAGAGGCTGTTTCGCCAATTCTCGAAGAGAAAGGCTAAACGCGTCATTAATGATAATGGTATTTATTTGATTTTCGGGCAGTAGCAGGCGAACAATTCCTCTCTTAGGTTGCTAATGAATATTAATGGCCTATTCCTTAGGGAGAATAGGAAGAAAACAAGGAGCATTTATTTTGTTGGAGAAGATTCTGCCATATGTGCTGTAATTTATGCCGTTTCGGTTATATGAAATGCATTCTAGGTTTAGATTCATGAGATTGTTCGTCAGCAGGAATCCCTTTACTACAAGAACGAGATTTCCCGTTGGATTATATACCCAGCGGAATGGAAAATAATACCGATTTACATGAACTGAATATTCGAAGGAAGAGCTTGACTCCATCAACAGCAAGGTATTTTACGGACATTTCATCTTTTGTCACATATACGTAACGAATGTAAGTAAATAAATGGAAAATGGAGCTTCATAGTCGAAACTTGGCCCAAGAAATAAGTAAGCATTATAATGGATTCTGAAATTACATATGTTACTAGATAACTTATATACTATACCTAATTTTACTTGTCTATAAAGTATCCGGTCCGCAGATAAACTTCATCCTCATTACTATAAACCGTATACTTCTCCTCAAGGCGTACTTCTTCTGAATCTACTTTGTGATTGCATTGAATATTCTTCTTCTTTCCAAACTGCCTCAGAGAGCTGCGTTTTCTACTTTATCGAAGACAATTTTAGAAAATCTCACCAGCAGCTGTAGGTGAGAATTCGCCCCTTATATTCTTGGCTCTCCAGTGAAAGGGTGGACGAGTGGTCTGATTTTTACTTATCGAGAGCCCGAGACTTACGTCGTGCGTAATACTCTTGTGGAGACACGTATCAGTCGACAATCGTTTATTTTTCTATATCGTTCATTTGAATCCCTTTTCATTTAAGTCCAGGAGACATTACGGAAAATAAGGTTTTAAATTGATAGTACACTTGCCTTTTTACCTTATTACTTTTTCCACATCACGTGATTTTTCAGCAAACCATTTCAAAGTCATTGCATCGCGTCTTCTAAATTTTCTTTCTTAATTCTCATTTTTCTGTTACTACTGATCGTTTGGCATTAGGTATTTCAGTGCCCAAAAAGTAAGAAGGAAAATTAATATCAAGTTATTCTGTTATTGTGTTTATCAATTGATTTGATTTTTTGGATTAATGGAGATTTACGTAAATACAAATCGATGTCAATTGGTAATTCAGGTTGGTTCCTTGACAGTTTCCAGACGATTTAAGTCAGTTTTAGCCACTCTAATATCCATCCATCATTCCAATATTCATCTTTAGCGGCACTTTCAGACTTTCTATAAAATGGGCCTAAGGATACTTTTTAGAAATCTGCCTCATGTTAAACCCAATCAAAATCATTTTCCGTGGTTTTAATCTTCAAAATTCTTCAAACTTCGGAGCGAGGAGTAACTTTTGAAAAGGTTATGAAATTCGGATGTTTTCGTCGAGAACTTGATCGCAAAAGCGTCTACGTGCTTCATTAATCCAATTATTGTGTAATCGCCCAAAAAAGCGGTCGAAAGGAACTTAACTAACGTCATCCATATTCTGGAGAATCTGGAGGTAAATTCGAGCAATTCCTTTTTCTGAAGACGCCGTAATTGGGCGTCGCATTCATCCAAAAGTCGCAGCTCCCGAAAGTTAGTCTCCAAACGCGTTGACGATTCTTAACCTCATCACATTCTATTGAAATTCCTAAAAGTTTATCCCGAGTTATGCGGCGGAGACAAGACTGCAATGTTCTCAAACAATCGACGTCCGCGAGATGAACTTTCCAATCAGAATGAATTACTCCCAAGGGTTCCGCTCGGAAAAATGTATCTATGTCGAATGTATGAATTCTAAAGTCATTTTCATTTGCTAAAGTGCCGTTGTTGAAAAGTCGGTTAGAAACTTGGCGAATGACTCTTATGAATCTTAATTGTTAGCATCTCATTGTAAGAGGCATTTTAGTTTTTATTCTTAGAATATTCATATAAATTTATAAAAACTATAAGGTTCTCACAATTTA